>CM067365.1:47723515-47837829 GCA_034401795.1 Chaetoderma sp. LZ-2023a
ACGACACGACGATGTTACAAATGCCGATTAAACATATCATGGTAAAATTTGGTCCATAAAATTTCAATTTTGTCATAGAACATGTTTATTTGCAGAGCAGAAGACCTTTTAAAGCTTACCACTGGAATGACTGGCTCAGTAAATGAGCCATTCAATCCAGTGCAAAATTTTCAAAAATACTCTCCTCTTTCTCTGCAAATAGACATTCCACAGGGTCACTGCAAAGGTCGGCTTAGCCCGCCTAGACAATCAAAGGGTTAAAAACAGATCTGAAAGATTTAACCCTTTAATGGTGCATATTCGCAGCAGTGGTTAAAAATAAAATTGTTAAAATTATATACTGTTAGAGGATTAAATTGTGTGCCTATATGTAGTGAAATGAAATAAATCTTAGCATATGATGATTTCATTACGTATAAATTAATATAATTTTTTAAGTTGTCAAAAAGAACTAGAAGCACGAGTCCCTAATTCAATTTCACAACTCAAAAAATTATATTAATTTATATGGAATTAAATCATCATATGTAAAGATTTATTTCGTTTCTTTTATATCTAGGCCCAAAGTTTAAGTCTCTAAAAGTATACAATTTAGTCTATTTAGATAATTTAATTTTCAAACAATCTGGTGTGAATACGCACCTTTAACACGCTAGCGGATAAGAAATGGCTTTTGCAAACGTCTTGAGAAATGTCTATTTGCAGACCAAGAGAAGTTTTAAAAATATTTACCACTGGAGTGACTGTCTCGATAAGTTAATGAATCCTTTCAATGGTAAATAATTCTCTAAAATAGTCTTCTCTTAATCCACAAATGGACATTTTCTATGAGAAAATTGAAGCCCATTAGGAGTTAAAGACGAGATGTCTGAATGTAAAAACCTGTACTTTAATTCTTTAACAGAGAAAATATATAACAAATCCTTCTAAAAGACGAAATACTGTGTCGAATGTTTTCAACGTAATTTGACTAAAGCTTGACTAATGTTGCCTAACGTAGAAACAGCTTCCAGTCAAAATACCTATTCGCTTACTCGCAGTGCTCCATTCAGACTTTACTGGCAGTGCTCCATTCAGACTTTACTGGCAGTGCTCCATTCAGACTGAGGTAATGGGATTCGAGAGCTGACAGGACTAATTATAAAATGCAGTTCAGTAATAACGTCAAATGTTTCCAAATAAAAACAAAACACTGCTGAATATTTTTGACTTAATTTTATTGGAAGCCATTCCTGCCTTAGGCAGGAATGGCTTCCAATAAAATTAAGTCAAAAATATTCAACCGAACATCGCGTACTAATGTTCTATTTTTGCTTTGTAAACATGTCAATTTATTACTGAGCTATATTATATAGATAAAATAGTGTTTACAAGAGAATCTATCAACATAATGTTGTAGTACATGTATGTGTGTGCGATTACGTGATGAAATCGAAAATTGCAATTATTTTTTTAATGATGATAAAAACTTAAATAATCGAATAATCCTGATTAATCGAGTAATCACGATTATTTTTAAATAATCGATCGCGTTCAGTCAAAGCAATAATCGCACAAGCCTATAATGTAGTAGAAACATTAAGGTTATCCTAATCCATTTTTGACTAGCACAGTGCGTTTATCTACAATTACTCATTTCCCGGAAATTTATACTCATTACTGTTCCTGCACTCGATCCAGTCTAAGGAAATACTGCACGAAGTGTGTGTGTGTGCATGCGTGCGTGTGTGTGTTGACGGCTTTGTCAATCAGGTATCTACTAGTTAGCTCATGTCACCTTCTAAATGACATAGCTCTGTCACAGAAAAAAAAAGAAACGTCTATCACTATAAAGTGTATGAATTGTATGCCTTTGGTGAATTTACGATGTAATAAATATTCTGTTGAATGTTTTGAAACTAATTTGACCGGAAGCTGTTGCTATGGCAGCAACAGTTTGCAGTCAAATCAATTTCAAAATATTCAACAATTTACTTGTATAGTTACCATTACATTTAGATTCTAGGCATTCAGGTTTTCAGGTGTTAAACCGATTTCAACCAGCATAAAAAAGGGCGGAGCTTAATTAGAAATAGATTCTTCCTCTACCACACATTCGCGGAAATTCATACTTATCATTCCTAGACTCGCGTGATACAATCTCTGAATTGCACACATACCATGTGAAAAAGTTACATCTATAGTATTTGGTGTTGATCTCGAGGGCCCCAACATATTTGGTGTAGATATTGGTCTAATTTTATGATTCCATTCAAATACATATTAAAATATGCCGTGGCAAGATGCTGAATAATAATTTATAATATATTGACAGCACTATTGAATAGCGATTATTAGCAATAAGAGCTAACTGTACACAATGCTCTAAGCTGTATCAAAGTCTCCTTGTATAAGCATTTAAAGGTGCCTATTCACACCAAAATGCCTGAAAATAAATTTGTTAACATTGTAGACTCTTATAGCCGTAAATTATGTGCCTAAATGTACCGTAACAAAACGAAATAAATCTTCAACATACAGTGATTTCCTTATTAGAAATTAAATCTTTTTTTTCATTGTGAATTTGAATTAGGGACTCATGTCTCTAACTGAAGTTCCCAACTTAAAAAATTATACTAATTTATGCTAAGATTTATTCTGTTTCATTACATCTAGGCACACTTTACGCCTTTAAATGCATACAATTTTAACACTTTTATTTCCACACATTCTTGTGTGAATGTGCACCTTTAATATGTATTTATAAATACAAATGTAATTTATATATACTGTGTACATAGCACACAGATTCATAGTTAAAGTTGCTAAATAGCAAGTTTTGTTCAACCGGGCCTTGAATTTAATATGAATCCAGCGGTTGAAATTAGCAGCAGCCAGAGCATAGTAGAAATTAACCAGGACTAGTGCTATTTGTGACTGACCTGCCAGAAGGGCAAGTAATAATTTGATATCTCAAACCTTTAATGGTCAAGGTGGCCAAAAACAGTCTCTGACATTATTATGGGAAATGTTCATTTGCATTCTAGGAGAAATATATTTTTGAAAATTTACCCTTTGAAGGTCATTCTGGTGGTAAATTTTCAAGAATAGTCCATTGGCTCGCAAATGGGCATTCATAAAAAATGTACAGTTTCTTAACAAATCTTAACTACTAAAGTGCTGGTATAGTATTTGTTTAAGATTAAGGGATTGAACACAACTTGCTGCTAATACAATGAGCGTGTCACTTCTCAGATATCACTAGCCTTGGCAAAAGAAAGCTTATTTTGAAGTTATGTTAATGTGTCAGCTGTGTGTCCCTGTTCCGCTTAGGAGGTGGTGGAGGCGGCTTAGGTTTGCCGAGCCAAGCATTGTCGCTCTCCTGTTCAAAAACTTCTAGAAGTTCAGGCGGTGGGGGTGGTAGATCATCAATAGGCAATATACCTTCAAATTCTGCTGGCCCTGTCGGAGATAATGGTGCAGGTGGTAATGGTTTTAAGTTTTTTACCGGGCTACTTTTATAAATAACTGCACTAGAGTCACTGAGACTGGATGAACTGGATCTGCTGCTAGATGTTGGTGTCGGTGGTGAAGATGATGATCCCATACTTTGAACGACAGCTACCGGCCGAGGACCACGTGTTGATAAACGCGTAGATTCGCTGCGCTTAGGTGGAGGTGGAGGGAGAGATTTTGAAGGGTCAAACCTCGGTTTAGCACCAGTTGCCATTACACAAGGACTTGTGGGTAATGTCCTTTCTAGTGTTAGTTGGCGAGGCACCGGTGGTAGGGGAGGCTGAGACATAACCACACTTGAACCATTAAATACCTGTAGATGAGTTATTAAGTCTGGACTCCCTAAAGCACCATAATTACTTGAATATCCAGGAGAGTGACCTCTATGGTTTCTAGCAGCCACATCATCTTCCAGCACCTCATCTATATTTGCATAAATGTCACCTCCTGCACCAGGGGTATTATCACTCGCAGTACCGCCATGCTGCCGCTTTGAAAGCTCAGCTAAAAATGGCAATGGTCCGGCGACACCATATTCCGGCTCCCTATAAAGGTCGGCACTGCTGAGTTGTGGCTTTGGTAACGTTGATGGTGGCATTGATGGAGGCGCTATCCCAGAGACGCATTTAAGTTGCGGTGGCAGGGTTGGTTGTAGTTTTTTTGAACTCAAGCACACAGATGGCGGCGATATTGCAGTAATACTTTGTGTCATTGATCTTGCCACACCTAATTCAGGCGCCATTGATGGTGGAGGTGGTGGTAATGGTGCTTCAAAATGTGTCATAGACGGTGGTGGTGGAGGTGGTGGTGGAAGTGGTGGATGTGACATGATTACTTGAGTATTTGGTGCCGGCGCTATGTTACTATGCTGAACCACTGATGGTGGGGGTGGAGGTAGCTCCCCCCCTGTCTCGTGTGCATACACTTGTGCGCCAGGGGGTGGTGGAGGAGGGGGTAATGATAATCTGCTGGTGTCATATGTATCAACAGGGTACCTTTGTGGCAATGCCGGTAATGTACTGTACAGATTCTGTTGTTGACCGGGTTTAGGAAGCGTTGGCGGAGCCAACACTCTAGTCGTAGGCGGTAAAGGAGGCGGAGGTAGAACTGCGCCCAATGATTGGTCAGAAGCATGTGGAGCAGGTGACGGCGGAGTTGGCAGAGATAAAATTCCAGCACAACTAGAATCTGCATTGTTCTTAATATAAGCACAGCTATAGTTAATTGTATCTAAGTTCAGATCACGAGGAGGTGTAACAGGGATTGTCTCATAGATGTTATAAGCACTCAGTGGTGGCTGCTCTACTGGTTCTACATATGTATCTGGTACAACCGGCGGTGGCACAGCTATTGGTCCACCTGATGGCCTTTTATTATGACCTTTTATTGAATCTCTTTTCTGGCCTAACTGCTGGTAATTTTGCTGTGCTAACGCTGATGGTATTGAATGAGTAACTGGTTGTTGTTGTTGCTGCTGCAGCGAGCTTAAGTGTGGTATTTGTTGTTGAGACATTTGATCCATAGATGTTGTGAATATCTGATGATGAGGCGGCACTGTGGATAGTGGCGGACAATTGGGTGGTACAGCTGATATAGGTGGTGTTGATGATGATGACCTGGCTGCCACCGCTGGCGGAGTAGATTGACGCTGCTGCTGTTGTTGTTGATACTGAAAATATTGCTCTCCTAAAGTTTCTGACGAAACAGATGCAGATTTTTTATGATGCTTGATGTCTACAACACCTGATGATTTCCTATGCACTTGTGAGTATGTAGCTGTGGGAGAATTAGCACCAGGACTAACATTTGCACCGTCATATGGAACTGAATTATGTCTTTGCACCGAATGTCCAGCTGGACTAGAGGACTTGCCTGACTTAGACTGAGATAAAGGGCCACTGTATATTTGTGAACCGTGAGATGAATGTTCTACAAATTGTGAATTGTCTTCATGAGTAGGCGACTCAATGGAGGGTGCTGACTTTCGGCGCTCAGACAACCTCTCACCGCTTTGTGAAGCAGCAGATTTCCTATCCGTATGGCTGCTATCTGCAAAAGCTACATGAATATTAGTTTCCATTGCAGTTTGAACCATACCTGAGATTTGGCGCGTTGCATCGGTAGTAATGGGAATTCTGGCACGTAACCTACTGGTAGATCGGACAAGAGTGCGATTATTGTCGCCACTTGAATTAGACGATGCATCACTTGTGTCTGTTGAAGCACTAACAATGGAGTCGCGATGGCGTAACTGAATCGTCTCTTCACCAGTGTCAGCGTGAATAACGGAGTTCATTGTACTAAAAGAAACACGCTTAACCGGTGTCTTCTGCGGCGAATCATGGTTCCCTTGTGGTGTAAGTGAGCCACGCCTCGACCCATCCACGGAATGTGGAGTAACACAGCAGTCATAATCTATCACACTTGCACTGCTTCTCCGCGGAGAATTGTTCTGTAAAGGGGAAGAACTAGTAATTGTCACGATTGAATGTCGGTCTGGCTCCGGAGGCTCAGAAAGACGACTATCAGCGAGACTTCGATGATTTAAAGCGGGTTGATCTAGATTCTCAATATCCATTTCTTGCATAGTGTTAATCCATGGATCGCGCATATCCCAGCATGCAATATCTGTCTGCATTTTCTCGTAGTTTTGTAACAGTTGCTTGCCAAACTGTAACAGAAAGAGAAATCATTACATATATGATAACGTTTTAAATAAATGTAGAGAAATTGCTGTATCTAAATGTCAAAGCAACAATACGAATTACAATCTGTTTTTAACTTTGGAAATAATGATTAGATCCGATCTGTCACTCAAGTATATGATATCATAATTATATTCATAATCAATTACGTCACATGTAGGCTGACATCACAATCAAAATGCGCAATGAATGACGTATCTACATGTACATGTACATCCATCATGAACATTGAATATTCTGTCAAGCGTACGAATTGTATGTCTTTACTATTTAATAAACAGCCTGTTGAATACTTTGAAACCAATTTGACTGGGTGCTGTTGTTGCATATGGCAACAACAGTACCCCGTCACATTAATTCCAAAATATTCAACAGCTTACCTTGATATTGGGATTCAGGGAATTCAGGGTTCGATTGATCCCAACACGAGCTAAGCATAGGCAGAACTTAGCTAGAAATGGGCTGGGCCTAGCTAAAAATGGATCCCTATGTTGCTGTTATTTGCATTTCATAATATCCAAAAGCACCAGCTTTTTGGACAATCAATTTGAAAATATCCATCAGATTAATTCAAGATAAAGCCACTAATTTGCTACAAATTTTGTTCTGCATATCTTAACCGGTTAGGAATTTCATAAAACAGTACAGTTTCACCTTTTATGTTCAAATTTGGTCAATAAAATTTTAGTTTTCTTAAAGAAAATGTTAATTTCCAGACATTTTCAGACCAAAACATGTATAATTTTTTTAAGTTTACGACTGGAATGACTGACTCGATAATTCAGCCAGTTATTCCTGTGGCAAATTTAAACAAGAAGAACAATCAGAGATTGTTAAAGCATGCTCGCCATTCGGCAAAGCACAACCTCTCAAACAAGATTGGTCACCATGACCTTGACATTTGACACCAAAATTGATAGGGTTCTTCGAAACACCAAGTACAAGCTCCCACCCAAGATTAGTAATGATCCCTTCAATTGAACTAGTTATCATCCGGAAACGCAATATTACTCAATCAACTAGGTCGCAGTGACCTTGAATACTTAGTGCAAAAATCGATATGGTTCTTCGGACCACCAAGGACAAGCTCCCACTCCAGATTGGTAACGATCTCTTCAATAGAACTCGAGTTATCATCCGGAAACGTAATATTATGTAATTAATTAGGTCACCATGACCGTGACCTTTGACAGCTTGGCACAAAAATCGATAGGGTTCTTCGGACCACCAGGGATAAGCTCCCACACCAGATTGATAACGATCCCTTCAAGAGAACTCGAGGTATCATCCGGAAACGCAATATTATGCAAGTAACTATGTCACCTTGGCCTTGACCTTTGACCGTTTGATGCCAAAATCGATAGGGTTCTTTGGACCACCAAGGACAACCTCACACGCCAGATTGGTAATGATCCCTTCAATAGAACTCGAGTTATCATCCGGAAACGCAATACCTTTGACCATTTGACACCTAAATCAATAGGGTTCTTCAGATCACCAAGGACAAGCTCCAACGCCAGAGTGGTAATGATCCCTTTAATAGAACTCGAGTTATCATCCGGAAATGATACCCGGACGGATGGACAGCCGAAAGGACGGACGGACAGACATACAAAGCAAACGCTATATAAACCCCATATAAAAGAATTCTTCAAATGACTTGCAAATGAACATTTCTAATGTGTGCAGATGACGCACGCTGACTTGAATAGTAAAGGGTTTTTGTCTAGACAATATCTATTTGCAGACTACGGTAGATTATTTTTGAAAAATTTACCACTAGAATAACTGACATGCAAAATTAGTGTTTGAACCAGGAACATGAAATACATGAACATTTGGCTGGAAATACAAACATTTTTTAAGTGTGACTATTTTGACACAAACACTTACGCGTACATCAGGAATGAAAGAGTTTGAGGGTCTATTTCAAGTCGCGTTTTGGTGTCGGACGGAATTTGATTGCCCATATGACTACTGTTATTTACTGTCAAGAGGTTTAGGTAAGTTACACTATGAGCACATACACAGAGTTAGGCTAGATGTCCACCAACACCTATCTTATGGATATATTGCAAAATCGTTTGTGAGGTGGCCAAAATGTGTTGGTGTGGGATGGAATCGATAGAATTGACTATTTCCACCATTATAGAGATAAAGTGATATTCTATCGAAAGTAGAAGAATTCAATAATTAAACTTCTGTGCTTTATTAAGTGGATAACCATGTGTTGAAGATATAGAACTATTAAAACTATAACCTGCAGAATTATATTATGCAACAATAAAAACCATTGGTGTGGGACAGAAAAAATTAGAGTGGGATGGAAAGCACTTTGTTTGCCAATTTTTTTTTTATAGAAATCACTTCACTATGGGCTTACAAAGTGGTTTCAAAATATACAACCGCTTACCTGTACGAATTGCATTTATACCATATTGCCAAACTATAGCTAGCGCCAAAATATTCAACAGTTTACCTGTAGGATTGCTTTTACCAAACTATAGCTGGCGCCTCCATGACTGAGCGTATATACCGAGGCAGACACATTCGGGGTTTTCTGATTGGTTGAAAAGTAAATCATGACAGCCATCATAGGGTGTAAAATGTACCAACATTTAACTATTAAATCCTGAATATCTTTCCTTAGCGGCGTGATGAAAAGCATAAAATTACCTGGATAGTTTATGACCGACGTTTTAGATCACCTGAATAGCTATCAAGAGATGGGATTAGCTATCCTTTAAAGAAAGATAGATGATGGACAACAGACAGAAGATGGATGGTTATTATGGCATACCTTCATTTGGCCATTCTAGCCAGCTTAGTTAAAACAGATTTTTAATCTCTGTAGATGGGTTTTGAGTTAGTAAGTTTCCTCTACCAGGAATAGTCCCAGATAATGCAGGTTACTTGACTAGTACTAAGCTGATACGGCCCAGTATTGGCCAAATACTACCCCAGTAACCTGCATTATTAGGCTATAGAATACTTGCGGTTCAGGGTCGACAAGAGATGCCTTTGTACTGTACCTTAGCAATACGAATGCCCATAATCCACATATCGAGAGCAGCCTTGTTCTCGGCACATAAGTACTGGATGTATTTGCCACATTTCTTCTGGATTTGTGGATGCTGAAAGCACCAAGAGATCACAATGCTAATGAAGTCAATGAATAACGTGGATATAACACTAAGCTGTTGCATACATGTACATAATGATAAAACAAATCTAGTAGTTCCTGCTAAATGTGACATGGTGCGTGCGTGCGTGTCATATATTCAAAGGTCTGATATAGAGGGATTCATTTCTAGCTATGCTTCACCCATTTCTAGCTATGCCCAGCCCATTTCTAGCTATGCACCACCAATTTCTAGCAATTGCCGCTCATCTATAGCTATACTCTACCCATTTCTAGCAATTCCCCGCCATGTCTCACTATGCCCTATCCATTTCTAGCAATGCCCCGCCATGTCTCACTATGCCCTATCCATTTCTAGCAATGCCCCGCCATGTCTCACTATGCCCTATCCATTTCTAGCAATGCCCCGCCATGTCTCACTATGCCCTATCCATTTCTAGCAATGCCCCGCCATGTCTCACTATGCCCTATCCATTTCTAGCAATGCCCCGCCATGTCTCACTATGCCCTATCCATTTCTAGCAATGCCCCGCCATGTCTCACTATGCCCTATCCATTTCTAGCTATCCCTTGCCCATCTTTAGCTATGCTCCACCCATTTGTAGCGTTGCTGCACCATTTCTAGCTATTTCCCGCACATTTCTAGCTTTGCCGCGCCATTTCTAGCTAAGTTCCACACACTCAATCGATTTTAACATGTTGAAACTAAATTTCACTATACAGGTAAACTTTTAGAAGTTTTGAAACTAATATGACTGAGAGCTGTTGCTGCCATAGACAGCAAAGGTCCAATGGTTAAATTATTTTCAAAATATTCAATAGAATGTTTATTAGATTGTAAATTCACCAAAGATATAAATTTAGTAGACTTTCATAAAAGCTACGTAATTTTTATTGTGACATCAGCTAATTAGTGATATAATGGATGAATCCAGTTTCTCAGTCAATCATATGATGTCTTAATCAACTATGTCACATTCAGCCTGACATCAAAATCAATTACATCATGAAGGACACGATTTAGTCTGTCATGAATGCTTAATAGTCCATCAAGTTGTACAAATAGTATGTCTTTACGATTTAATAAGCATGCTGTTGAATATTTTGAAACTAATTTGACTGGGCGCTGAAGTTTCTGACTATCAATTTCCAGAAAACTATACAGGTAAGCTATTGAATATTTTGAAACTAATTTGACTAGGCGCTGTTGCTATCTAATTAGTTTCAAAATATTCAACAGCTTACCTGTAGTTTTCTGGAAATTGATAATCAGGGACATCAGAGATCAATAGATCCCAACACGATCG
The DNA here is from genome assembly GCA_034401795.1 of Chaetoderma sp. LZ-2023a. Taxonomy (NCBI): domain Eukaryota; kingdom Metazoa; phylum Mollusca; class Caudofoveata; order Chaetodermatida; family Chaetodermatidae; genus Chaetoderma; species Chaetoderma sp. LZ-2023a. Next base: position 47,734,165 of record CM067365.1, read on the forward strand.
AGGTGTGGCATAACTAAAACTGGCATTTGGAATGAGCTTTAGTCATGTGAGTTCCAAATGAGGTCTTATTAAATAAGTGTGATACATTTGATATTAAATACTAATGTTTGCGAGATTCTATTTATTTCATAAGCTTTTCTTTCGAATTTTATCGCCAATTCCTGGCCATTTTCTTGCCATTTTACATTTTCTTTTGGCAATGCTGTAGCGCTTCAATATTATGACTTCTAACCAATACTCAGCACAATATAGTGGCAGAGACAACATCTTATTATGACTTCTAACCAATACTCAGCACAATATAGTGGCAGACACAACATCTTATTATCTCGGGCTTTAATAAATTTTTTAATTTTTGAGCGCTCTTAAAATTTTTCAAACTGTTTATTCGACAAACAACCGTAGTAAAGTAACCCTTTAATAGTCAAGTTGCCTAAAACCAGCCTCTATAATGACCTTGTGAAATGTCCAGAACACAATTTTTTTTTAATTTACCAATGGAATGACTGCCTCGATGTCCACTGATAAATTTTGAAAAGTTGTATTCTCTTGGCCTGTAAATGGACATTCAATCGGCAAACATTTAAATTTTCTTGACCAAATTTGAGCATTAAAGGGTTACTGCTACAATTAGTATTGCTACATTATCGTAGCTAGGAGACAACGCGTGCAGCAATCAATACATTGCTGGTGACATGCAGCACTGGTGCATGACTTGATTACACTAGTGGAATATAAAATAATATGTAATGGTTTAATGACTGTTATGCAATGGAAGAGAAACTTGCTTGCACGTATGTGCAAGAAAAAATTCTTTATCATGTAAAAAATATTCTCGCGAAAATTATGGAGCTAATCTGAATAATGGTCTTACATTGATCCTAACCCTTTAATGGTCAAATTTGATCAAGAAAATTTTAATATCTGCCTTTTGAATGTCCATTTACAGGGCAAGAGAATACAATTTTTGACAATTTATCACTGGAATGACTGCCTCAGATAACGAACCAGTCCTTTCAGTGGGAAATTTTCAAAAATTGCATTCTCTTGGCCTGTAAATGGACATTCCACAAGACCATAAGAGAGGCTGGTTTTGAGCGGCATAACTTTTAAAGAGTTAAAGGCTAACAGAAATATCTATTATTATATCTTTGTAGGCAATTCCTCCCAGCAAGCTACCCTGCCACCACCCCACCCCGTCCATGCCACAGACCCTCTTCCACACCCTGTCTGCCTCTCCTGCACATGTGTTGTAGATTACTAAAAGCACTAAAGATATTGTCATGATGACGACGACTGATTCAGTGTGTGACAAATAATACCTTAAGGGCAAAGCAGTAATCTGTGTGAGCGTTGTACTTCTTTTTCCAGCTTATTCCGCGATACACCTCGACAAAATCAAACTGCACCAGACAGTGTAAATCTTTAGAAGCCTGAAATGAAACGAGCAATGCCTTGTCAGTTACAAAATAAACATGGCACTTATATTATGTACAGTTAAATCTTACTGAGATTATATAATTAATTGTTCAGAAATGGTGCCACTGATCTTTGATGTTTTAGACCCAACATAAATAAAATACCAAACTTATTCATATTTAACCCTTTGAACCCGAAATGACGGAAATCCTGCCTCAGTGATGATGTACATATACCCAAAACTCAGGATTTCCGACCCTGGTCATACCTATGGGCTGACGTCATAAGATAAACTAAGTATACACACATGGAGGCCAGTTTTCCGGTGTTTCAGGTATCTGCGCTCTCTTAAAGACGCCATAATAATGGACTTTCCTCTATATGGGCTAAGTATGTTAAAAATTAAAATCTTGGGAATGCTATTACTATAAACTCAGGGCGAGTGTGCGACCACAGAAATAAATACAGGGTTCAAATGGTTAAAACTAATTTAATTCATTTAAATTTTAATTTAAATATTCACTTTAACCCATTAATGATCAAGTTGGCCAAAAATGGCTTTTGCAGTGGCCTTGAGAAATGTCAATTTACAGGCCAAGTGAAAGCTTTTTTTGAAAACTTACCACTGGAATGACTGGCTCGATAAATGAGCCAGTCATTCCAGTGATAAATCTTCAAACTATAGTTTTCTCTTGACATTTGTTGTGACCAGCAAATGGACACTGACGAGGCAGAATGTTGCATTCTCCTGACCAATAACCCTCTGCAGTGGCATTAAGAAATATTGATTTGTAGGATAGCAAAGCTATTTTGGTAAATTCCAGACATTTTTGCCAGAGGTAAATTTACAACAAGCGTCTTCTCTTGACCTACAAGTGAGGTTTATGGAATAAGCCAATTTTATGTGGCAAATAAACCAGCACCTGTCTATATAGTCCACTGAAAGAGATCAGACAAGTGGTCTCTATACACAGGTGAACCTCTTGGTATAGAATAAACATTAATCTATCAAGTTTGGGATGATCAAATGAATCATCAAATGAATCTTCAGCGAAGGGTGGCGATCGAGCAGACTAGGAAATATCAGGGTTCTGGGTGCACTATTTAGTCAGCGCATTGATATTCATACGTGCCTATATAATAATAATAATAATAATAAGTACATTTATAAAGCGCTGAATCCATGACAATGCGTGCTCTAAGCGCTAGTGCGTAATAGCTATATCTACTGAGAATATGCTCGTTTGAAAAGGGTGGTTTTCAGTTGTGATTTGAAAATATCTAATGATGCTGAGTTTTTTAGACTAAGTGGTAGATTGTTCCACTCGGTGGGAGCTGCATAAGCGAAAGTTTTGTGGCCATATGTAGTAGAATTTACTTTTGGGACGTTTAGCAGCATCTGATTGACAGATCTGAGTGATCGACCAGGCGAATAGGGTTGTACTAGTTCAGTTAAGTATGCAGGGGCAGTACCGGAAACACATTGGTAAGTCAAGCATAAAATTTTGAAAGTGATTCTCTGCTCGATCGGGAGCCAATGCAAATTCTGTAAGACAGGGGTTATGTGATCATACTTTCGGCGGAGTGATATGATTCTAGCAGCGGTATTTTGTACAATCTGTAGCTTATGAATAAGTTGTTTTGGTGCACCAATAAGCAAGCTGTTACAATAATCAAGTCTTGACGATATTAACGCCAGTATAAGCATGATTGTAGCCTCCTTCGTAATATACCGTCTGATGCAACCAATATTACGTAGCTGGTACGAGCACACTTTGCAGAGATGATTAACATGCTTTTCCATGGTCAGTTCATTATCAAGCATTACCCCTAGATCTTTCACCACAGGTGACAGATTTATTTGGCTTGTTCCAACAGTGATGTAAATAGTCCTAAAAAGTGGCACAGTGATGTGGCTATTTATCATATAGTTCGTTCTATTTTACATTTCTTTGTCTCAACGTCATTATGGTTGCCATTTTAATTATCCTTAAAAAATAGTCTTTATCGACCACTAACCCCGCACAACACCTTTTGCTAGTGTTGAGAGACGTTATATATCCATGCACAGTATTACAAACATATTATTATTAGTCTTTGTATTAATGGAGGAATCCAGTTTTAGCTATGCCACACCCATTTATCGCTAAGCTCCACCCACACCTCACTCGTGTTGGAATCCATCGATCCATGAACTGCTTGACTATCGATTTCCAGAAAATTATACAGGTATGCTGTTCAATATTTTGAAATTAATTTGACTGGGTGCTGTTGCTGCCTATGCCAGCAATAATGGCCAGTCAAATTAATTTCAAAATATTCCACAGCATCTTTATTAAATAGTAAAGACATACAATTCATACAACGATGCTTAGTCAGTCATCAACTAAGCAATCGCGATGAACTTATCTACATCATTCATGACATTATTGATTATGACGTCATCTTACATGTACATGTCTTGTCAAGTAGTTGATTATGACATCATATAATTGATGGATAAACTGAAAAAGGTCCACTAAGATAATTAGCATTTGGAGCACATTGAGGCACTGATGCCACAAGAGGGGGGTCAATATTATTATTATTATTATTATTATTATTGTTATTATTACCTTGCTGATTTTGCCCTTTGGATTGTAGTACAACCCTGAGGCACGTAGAACAAAAAAGTATTTTTTCCAGACCTTTTTTCCGTCAGATTTGAGGAGTAAAATCCCCTCTACCTCAGGTACACTGCCGCTGTCAAAAAACTCCTACAAAACAATGTTTTACATATCTGAATATAATAGTCATCGCTAGTAATATCAGAAAATGCTGTTTGCTGCCAGATACTAAGATATATATGTATGCTAGGGAGTATCTGTTTACTATTTAACACTTAAATTATTTTCAATTTTCTCATGGACAATGTCCATTTACAGACCAAGAGAAGATTATTTTAGAAAATTTATCACTGGAATGACTGGCTCGGTTATTGTTATCGAGCCAGTCATCCGTGATAAATTTTCAAAATTAGTCTTCTCTTAGTCCACAAATGGACATTTCTCGGAACCACTGCAGAAGCCGTTTTGGCCGGTTTGAGTGTTAAATGGTTAAACACCACTGCAGAACTAGAGCAATCAGAGATTTCAAACCCTCAGCCTCACGTTTTTGTCACATTGTAAACATATTTTTAATCTTTTCAGATTTTCCAGAATCCTTTGGATATTCACGATTTTTTGGCTAACGACATTGATTGCAAATTATAAAAGGACTGCTAAGATGAAATCAACGGGACAATAATATGCAAATTTACCCACAAAATTAAGATACAAAAATTCTTTTAAATTTTAATAAATCTTCTGCTTGGAAACAAATTTCAACGGTAACTGTTACTTGCACTTCTCTCCACCACCTTTACCAACCTCCCACCATAACCACCCTCCCCCCAACATGTATACAGTTTCTAAGTGTCTATAGGGATTCACACAGCATACTGACGGAATCCCATCATCAGAGTTTGTATTAATCAACAATTGGTCAGAGTTGTTGTAGTATTGAACTGTGCTTTTAAAACGGCCAACCTGCTGACCAGATTTGATTTTGTATCTGAACAAATGGATGAATCCTGTTTTACTTATGCCCTGCCCATCTCTAGCTAAGCTCCACCCACGCTTTGCTCATCTTGGGATCAATCGATTCTGCACAGCGCCCAGTCAAATTAGTTTCAAAACATTCAACAGAATGTGTATTAAATAGCAGACATACAATTAATACACCTTGACAGACTATTAAGACGTAATCACGTTATAATTGATTATGACGTCAGCCTGCATGTGATATAGTTGATTATAACGTCATACGATTGATCGATAAACTGGATACCTCTATATCAGCTCATTACCCACACCCACATGAAGGATCCATGTCCAGCTAAGATTCAACAACTTTTTTGTGCATGTTGACATTGATTTGAAAAGCTGTTGAATATTTTGAAACCAATTTGACTGAGGCAGGTGCTGCCATGCCAGTAACAACTTCCAGTCAAATTAGTTTCAAAACATTCAACACTTACAACACAATATGTATTAAATTGTAAATTCATCAAAAACAATTCGCACTCTTCATGACAGACTTTCCAATTTTAGTGACGGAGCTATACGTTACTTTGATGGTGACATCAGCTAATATGTGACATATATGATTATGACAGATACAGTGTAAATTAGAGGGATGTCATCTGTCACTCAAATATAATACCCGAGTGACAGACCCCATCCCTCTATTAATCTACAAAGGTTTGTATCCATCAGTCAGTGAAACGACTGGCAAATGAATGGGTCGACAAGTTAATAATAAGATTACATACCTGTTATGTGTCAAAGCCTAAATCACATACCTGTATAAGTTTGTTTCTATTTGATGGGTCAAGAGCCACACCCTTTTCTGATGAGGAGCCTAACAACAAATATTTCTGTAAAGAGAAGAGTGTTCAGTTTGCTAGACATTAAACAACAAATTAAACGAGACAATATTTAACCCTTTCAACGACAAATCCCTGAAAATGTAAATTCTTTACAATGCATAACATATGTATTCTGTTGAATATTTTGAAATTAATATGACTGGAAGCCATTACTGCCTAAGAGAGCTATGGTTTCCAGTCACATTAATTTCAAAATATTTAACATCTTTCCTGTTTCTTTGCCCTGAGATTGGGATACTGTCAATTTATCGGTGAAATGGTTAAAGCAATTGTAGGCATCACGAACATTTCATAACAGCATCAAGAGACTCCGTGAGCATACGCTAGAAATCAGATGAATATATATGATACCCAAGATCATAGAACTCACGCAGAGATAGCAGAATTTGCTCTTAACTTATTCATGATTTGCGCTGTACCAAGAGTATTTTTTAAATTATCCATTGAACAAGTTGAATGACAGGTTCGGGTGTCAGTTATTTCAAGGATAAATTTAATATAAAGTCTAAATATTTTTAAATTGATATTCTCCAGACATGCTACAAGAGAGAATTTCAATTTCCATCAAAGAGATCATATCAAATTCACGCTGACTATCCGTGCTTAAAACATTATTTATTGGGGGGGGGGGGATCAAGTCAAAGCTACTAGTTTACTAGAACACGTTTTCTTGTGCAAAACATTAAGTCAAATGAGAAGAATAGATAAACACTTCCAAAAGCCATTTCCTATTTCACCCGATTTATATTAAGAGACCACCTTTCTTATTTTATCGACCACTGGCCCTCCTTATGCAGACCAGTATCCTAACCCTTTAACCCTCAAATTTATTCAAGAAAATTTAAATTTTCTCATAGAAAATGTCCATTTGCGGACCAAGAGAAGACTATTATTGAAAATTTACCACTGGAATGACTGGCTCGGTTATCGAGCCAGTCATTCCTGTGTTAAATTTTCAAAAATAGTCTTCTCTTGGTCTGCAAATGGACATTTCTCAAGAGCACTGCAGAAGCCATTTTTGGCTGATATGAGTGTTACAGGGTTCAGGCATATGTGGTGCGACATTGTGACATCATACCTCTGGACTGTGAAATAAATTGTACTTCTCAGGCCGCGATTCAAAAAGTATTTTATTCTTAGAGTCTCGTGTCCATAAGACCATATTTTCTACCAGCGAATCATGGTCCTCCAGCACGCGTTCTACAGAAAAATAAACATAGAAAACACGTTTGAATAAAATGGAGGGATTCATTTCTAGCTCTGCCCCGCCCATTTGTAGTCAAGCTCCGCCACACTTTTTGCATATGTTGGGATCGATTTTAAACTTTGAAACCCGCCTTGTGTTCAATAGGGAAAATGTTTATAAACATTTTGATAAATCTGCTAACTAGTAGATGTATGACAATCTGCTGTTTTCAGATTAATTACGTCGTATAGTATACAAACTAAAAAAGCCAACTTTGCACGCGCAGAGTGCTCTGGCAGGTTTTTCCTATTAAACGCAAGGCTGAATTCCCAGAATCTAATTATCAGTGACTATACAGATAAACAGTTGACTATTTTGAAACTAATCTGACTGGGATACCAGCAACAGATCTCAGTAGATCTCAGTCAAATTAGTTTCAAAATATTCAAAAAAATGTTTATTAAAGTGTAAATTCATGACATACAATTCGTACACCTTGGTGAAGGACTTTCAATTTTCATGAGAGCTATACGTCATTATGGCTGTGACATCAGCGAACATGTGACATATTTGATTATGATGTCATAAACTTGAGTAACACATTGGATTCCGCCATTATCAAATACGAACACACAAATTTAGCCAGCCATACATCATAAGTTCTCCTAAACTGATATGTTACCGAAATCAATCAATGCCTCAGAGAAATAACATGCATGATTGACAGCTTGCCACTAAGAATAGCATGAGTCACGTGATCATCCAAATGCGTTTTCAAAATTTATGTCAACACGAACACGTGACTAAAACCTAACGCAATATGCTTTTATTCATCTCTGACACCTTCAATACAAGATGTACCCATATAGAGCAATTACAGATCAATTACATCATAATGGAGCAATGACTCACTCATCCATTATAAGGCACAGCTGCCATAATGTCACATAATAGTGATTACATCACATGCTGCAGAGAGCTTTATATGTCATCTTAGGCTTGCACAATTACGTGATTAAATCGAAAATCGCGATTATGTTTTAAATCGTGAATTTATATGATTAAAAATTAAATAATCGAATAATCGTGAATATTTTCTATTGCACAAAATATTTCAAAACCTAACTTTCAATTACTTTCTAATGCGATCGGTCATGAAAAACTACATTTTACTTTGTGAATGTATGTCCATTTGTAGGGCAAGAGTAGACTATTTTTGAAAATGTATTACTGGAATGCCTGGCTCTCGAATCGAGCCAGGCATTCCAGTGAGACATTTTCAAAAATAGTCTTCTCTTGCAAACCAAATGGACTTTTCTAAAGTCTAAACACCATTGCAATTTTCACCATTGATATTCTTTTGTTGCTATGTCTTGGTAATTTGTATCCAAGCTGATTAATCGAGTAATCATGATTATTTTTTAATAATCGATCGCGATCACTCAACGCAATAATTGCACAAGCCTATGTGATCTAACCCTTTGATGACCATGATATAGCGGTGCAGAAGATCAAATACTTTAACCCTTAGCACTCTGATGTCAAAATTAAAAAATTTCAAATTAAATTAATAGATGAACTGGTGTTAATTTTTCTACAAATTTGGTGGAGGATGGGCTGTCGTAGACAGCACCATCTTCCACCAAATTTGTTGAAAAATAAACACCAGTTCATCCTTTAATTTAATTTGAAAATTACAAATTTTGACACCAGGGTGGGTAAGGTTTAAACCTTGATATTTTAGTGTCTCCATTTAAGAATAGGCCTCCCTATACACAAAAGCTGTTGAATATTTTGAAACTAATTTGACTGGAAACTACGGCAGGCAGCAAAATCTCGCAGTCATATTAGTTTTAAATATATTCATCAGAATATTGCTTACATCATCAAGAATTTGTCATTTCTGTTGTGTATTGGATAAGGGGTTTAACCATTTCACTGACAAATCTCTGAAAAAGTATATTCTTTATGATATAAAACTTATTTTGTTGAATATTTTGAAATTAATTGGTCTGGAAGCCGTTGCTTCCTAAGGCAACAATGCATTCCAGTAAAATTAATTTGATATGGGGAATTGATCAGTAACACGGCTAATGTCACAGTGATACTGTTTCAGGTCAGGGTATCTGACCTAAATAACCCGATAATGGATCAAACTTATCTTTCATAGTCAAATCGTAATGTTAATAATCTTAATGTTAATAATCGTCTCATTGTTATGAGTCACTTTTGACCTTCAAAACGTGTTGGTGTAATGTTTCAGTGTTGTAAGGGGCAATACTTAGCCAATCACGATTTGCAGTCCAAGAAGTCTACATGTATTTTTGAAATTCTACCACTGGAATGGCTAGCTCAGTTATTGAGCCAGCCATTTCAGTGGTCAATTTTTTAATACTTTTCCCTTCATCTACAAATCGACATTTTTCAAGGACACCACAGAAGTCCGTTTTGAGCGACTTGAGAATTGAATGGTTACATTAAATTTTTTTGTAATTTTAGCAAATTCACTTGTGTCAGAGCAATATGGTACATGTATACAATGTACACACTGTAGACAGAGCGACCATCTCTCCTGACTTATGTAAAAAAAATAAGAGCAGTTCTGGTCACATGTTCACAATCCCCCCCCCTCACCCCCTAACCAGGTGTTTTCGCAGATCAGATATCTAATTTTCTTATGAATTTTTTGTTTTTCACATGGGGATAACCTGGTGACTCTGGACACATTTCGCTGATATGCAATCTCCACCGAGGTCTTGTCTTAAGGAGTTGACATACCAAACTTGGAATGAATCCATTCAAGCTAACTCAAGTTATCGAGCGGAAACCACATTGTAAGATTATTCAAGAAATCAAGGGGGATAACTCCGGTGTGTCTGGTCTGGATATATATGTCGCCGATATGCAACCCCCACCGAGGTCTTGTCATAAGTTGACATTCCAAATTTGAAATGAATCCATTAAAGGTAACTGAAGTTACCGAGCGGAAACCACAAATTTTACGATTTTTCAAGAAATCAAAGGGGTTAACTCTGGTGGGCCTGGACACATTTCGCCGATATGCAATCCCCACCGTGTTCTTGTCATAAGAAGTTGACATACCAAATTTGGAATGAATCCATTCAAACTAACTGAAATTATCGAGCAGAAACCATTGTACAATTTTCAAGAAATCAAGGGGGATAACTCCAGTGTCCAGGAACAGAAATTAGTAGAAAAAACAAATAGCCTAGGGGGTGGGGGGGGGGGGGGGGCTGCCATGTCGAATTTCTTGGTATCCCTTCCAAAATCTAGTAGCCCCGAGCAATAAACTGGGGGTCGGGTGGTAGTGCAGTCTGTTGGTTTTCTCCCAGCAATTCTGAAAATTAGATGCTCTGCGAAGCCATCTCCAGCATTAAAGAGTAAAAATAGTTTATGAAAATCTATTATGAAATTAGATGAGCCGGGTAACAAATATTTCACAGTTCTGGCAAATCGTGCAGTACATATATTTTTTGTCATACAGTAGACACCTCCATTATATATGCCAATTTCTAAATTGGCACAGACTTTAAAATTCGCTTATTCTTATCATAATTTCTTACATTTTAATACATCCACTACTGTCTTCAGCCTTTTGACCGGAGGCCCATTATAACTAAGTAAAAACGTCATCAATTATTGTGTCAAATTCACGATAATGGGCGCATCCTTTAATCTCGCGACGTGTCAAAACGGGTGAGAAAGTATATCTTTGGTTTTTAAGGAAATGGAAAAATAAATAAAATCTACAATCAAATTCCTCGGACCAGCCAAATTTTCTTGCTGAGTTCAATTGTGGAATAATAACGTTGCAGTTTTCTTTATTTGGTTCAGCTAAGCATACTATACTGGTACACATACTCTACTTTGGAGACAAAACAGGAAGCTGTCTGTCAATGACAGAATCATGACCGGGGGTATTTAGAGCTTGAAAAAATAGGTAGCCATTGGGCTACTGCTTTAAAACTATGGTGTGCCCCCACTCAAACCCACTAGTCACGGGCTATAGGACCACTTAATTTCTTTCCCTGGGTATCGGGACACATTTCGCCGATATGCAATCACCACCGACTCACCGAGGTCTTGTCATAAGGAGTTGACACTCCAAGTTTGAAATGAATCCATTCAAGCTAACTGAAGTTATCGAATGAAAACTAAATGCAGATGGATGGACGAAGGACAGCACCTGTTTCTATCGTCCCCGTCGACAATGTCGGGAGACTAACCAGATTTTTAAACAGGCCTCCGAATTTCAGAACATCTTGCCAAATATCCAGATTTTTTCATCCATGTATCAATTTTTTTATAGCAATATTTATATTTATATCAATATATAATGTTGTGCTATAGCCTATCTATTTGTTGAATTAGCATTATTCATGAAATCTTTCAGTTTTCTTTTTATATCTACATATAGTACAACCCCATTCAAGTCGATCCAATTTAGTCTGAGTAGCCATATATGATTTACCTATTCAATAATCTGATGCATTGTGATGACGACAAATATTTAGTGTTTATAAACAACTCTGTTGAATTATATCTATGCCCGCAATAGACAAGTTATAGTTCAATTGATGAATTGTATGCATTTCTGCATGCTCACATATGCAAACACTGGAAGAGTCAAATTTAACGCTGTCCCAAAAGGACAAAACTCACACTCGTCCAAAATATTTTCCTGACAATACACCTTGGGCATACTGTAGGTAATGGCTGGATTCATTTCGAGCTGTGCCACGCCCATTTCTAGCTATATCACACTTTTTAATGTGTGTTGGCATGCTGTTGAATATTTAGAATATTTTGAAGTGGCTGAGCTTGGGTTGATGCTGCATATGGCTACCAGTCCAATTAGTTCCAAAATATTCAACAGAATATTTATCGCTGCATATGGCTACCAGACCAATTAGTTCCAAAATATTCCACAGAATATTTATTAAATTCGCAAATTTATTAAAGACATACAATTTGTACAGCAGTCATGGTAGTGAAATACTTTTCAATTTTCATGACAGTTATAATCCGTCATTTTGATTGTGACATCAGCTAACGAGTGAGGGATAATGCAAGCATGGAGTGCCTCTTTATGACATTTTAAAATAAATCTGGTTCTACTGGAGGGATCACCTTCAAACGTGGAGTCCCAAAGATGTATACCAATTTTGCAGTGAAAAGCTAAAACACAACAGCAACAGCTTTCAGCAACATTGTTTTCAAGATAGAGGCGCTTTAAATTTTTCTGGTTCCACTGGAGAGATCATCTCCAAACTTGGGTGGATGTTTGTCCATTGTCCCGAATAGGTATGCTAATTTTGGAGTTAAAAGTTAAAACACAACAACATGACTGGAAGCCAATGGTCAAATTAAATTCAACTATACAAGTTTTGCTGTATGGTAAATATGAGATATGGGGTGATTCATCGGTGACAGGGTTAACCAAGTCTTGATAAATTTTCCGAAATTGTCTTCTCTTGGCCTGTAAATGGACATTCATCCTGACCACTGTACAGGCCATCTTTGAGCGGCTTCACCATTGTAAGTTTAGCTAGCCCATTCACCGTCAAATCCCTGAAAAGGTAGATTCTTTACGATATAAAAGTTACTTTGTTGAATATTGTGAAATTAATTTGATTGGAAGCCATTGCTGCATGATGCTTACCCATAGACAGATCTGGTATATGCTCAATAACTGTCCAGCACAAGTCCAGAGAAACATGGTTCTTTTCTGCCAATATGCTACACACATTGCCAACTGTCATCTTCTCATCAACGAGGATACTCTTACTGCTGCCATCACGAGTGAAAGCACGCACAAACAACTGAAAATATACAGCAAGAACTGATCTGATATAAGAGAACAAGACATACAGACACCAATACACATGCACAGAGTGGGTGGGTGGGTGACTGGCTGGCAGGGTGAGTCATGAGTGAGTGAGTGAGTGAGTGTGAGTGTGAGTGTGAGTGTGAGTGTGAGTGTGAGTGTGTGTGTGTGTGTGTGTGTGTGTGTGTGAGTGATTAGGGCTGTGGTTCGTGAAGATTTTCACGAACCGAACTGATTCGCGATACGCTAATCCGGTTCACGAACCGGTTCATGAACCATCTAATATTCAAAATCTGAACTGATGAAATAGAATTAGAAATAATGTGAAACACAAAATCATTTGCAAATTCCAAGTGGCTTTAGTGACAAAATACACAACAAATGGTTAGTATATAACAGCCAGATAAGTTCTTCTTCTTTTCGTTCGCTGATCATACCGCCAGTCCTGTAAGTGACTATCGACATGATCATAAGCGCTAAGTGCGTGGATCCATGGTTTATTAGAGTGCGCCGTGCAGCCTGGAACCTCCGTCTTCAGCACTCGAGGTTTCTGTCAGGGTTACCTCACCCTTACCTCCTTTAGTCGCCTCGTACGACACGCAGAGGATACGGAAGGTGTATTCTAAGCCCCACCTACAGGGCAAGCCAGATAAGTTCAATACACTCAAATAAGTTTCATTGCATGGTTAGTTGGTTACTTCTTGCCGTTTTATAGACGACACTAGTTAAACAAGCATTCTGTAAGTATTGCTTTGCAATACATGTCCCCTACCTGGTGATATAAATCTTTAGAGATTGACAGTCAAAAATTTCATTAAAAATTGTCAAAAGCAGCTGAAGCTCGAACTTGATCTGTAACTTATCATAACAGGGCCCACCCTGGGTTTCAGATAAAAGGAGTCCCTGATGGAGTCAGTTTTGCCAAGATTTGAAGTCAACTAACGAAGTTTGGAGTCATAGCACCAGACTCAAAAAAATTTTCATGGAGATTTTTAAAGAAGAAGTATAATAGTGTTGAAAGTGGCTTTCATATACAACATTGGGCACTAAAGAATGAAATAGAATGTGTTATTAGAAGATATTATTCGGATTTATTTTAAATTCGTCGATCCTGCGTCAACTCACTGAAAAACGAAATGAGACCGGCCTTGGTGCGTGACGTCATTTCAGGGATCGGCTGAGCTTGCCTGAAACAGCTGAGCGAAATAACATTGACACGCTGTCATTTGCGAAGCTCAGAGGCGATTTGTTCTAACAGACAAGCAATTTTCGCGAACCCAAAGATTATTATAATACAATCATAGACCATCAACTACATTCGTAGTAAAATCTTTATTGTATATATCCTACACACCCACCCAACACATGTAGTCTAATGCGTGGGAAAGAACAAAATGTACATTGTCAAATTACGTCGTAAATATAAATCTTCTGTCATTCAACAAAGATCTCGGCAGACTAGGTCAGCTGTCTGTTGGCACTTAACCATTGAAATTCCAGTGTCTCGATTATAAGAAAACCACACAAGAAAGCTCTTGAATATTTTTCAACAGCAGGGAATGTGTACATGTGTGGGTGGGTGGGGGGGGGGGGGGGTGGCAATTACTGCTTACACAATTTTCTGGGGACAGCAGTGGCGGTGGTAGTAGTAGTAGTAGTAGTAGTAGTAGTAGTAGTAGTAGTAGCAGCAACAGCAGTATTAGCGCCGCAGCTGCTGCTAGAGCTGCTGCTGCTACTGCTACTACTACTGTTGCTGCGTAAAAATGGCATATGTATATGTTGTTTGCTGCGTGTTAGACGCATTCAGTGTGTTAATTTTCCGCCAAGGGTTGCTTGCGCCCGCGTGTCGCTTGCCGCCTGCACTCTCTCTCTGTTCTGCCCTTTAAAGGGTACTTACTGCAGTAGATCAAATAGCTCTGATAGGATGGGTGTAAATGTGAACTATAGAGTGATCAGTCGATGACGCGTCATCACAAATTCTCCACATTTGACACAACAATGTGGAGTACATGCGCACATTTACATTTGGCCCCGCCCCCACGGGTGGGTGAGTGGTGGGGTCAAAAGGTAAAAAAAGTTGATTGTAATACAACTCCTCTGACACTGTTGGACGGATTTCAACCAAATTACGTATGTCAGTTACCCATACCAATGTGGAGTGGATGAGCACATTTACATTTGGCCCCACCCCCAGGGTGTATGGGATGGAGGTCAAAAGGTCAGGAAATTGATTGTAATGCAACTCATGTCGCTATTCGACGAAATTCAACCAAAATTGGTATGTGAATTACCCATATGATTGCGGAGTGCAAAATGAGATTTACATTTGGCTCCGCCGCCAGGGTGTAGATTGTGGGGTGTGTCAAAAGTTCAAAGCGCTGAACGTGGGGATTTGCGATGATGCATCATCGACCGATCAATCTAGTTATCTCCACGCTTTTCGAAGAAAGGGTGGGGATTATGCATGCGTGTGTGTCGGCCGTGTGTGTCGGCCGTCTGTGCACTTATCGATTGTAATGCATGTACTTCTAGACCGTTTAAGATAGCAGCTTGAAATCTTGGGGATGATTATACCTATGGGCAAGGATGTGCATCGCACTTTTGAAATTTTGTTATGAACCCCCAGGGGTGGGGCTCAGGGGTGGGGATTGTGAGTCAAAAATTAAATTTATCCAAAGGTGGTCATGTCGCATTTCATTTTGAAACCAATTACCCATTGAAACTTCATTTCAAGGAATTTATTGTGTTTTGGGTCAAAGTGAGTGTAAAGCTCGAAGTGGTGAACGCATGGGGATTTGCGATGGCATGCCTACGCATTTTAGTTCCTAATGTAAACATTGTCTTGTAACCCGCAATCAAATGGGTAATTAATGTACCAAATTTGGTTGAATTACGCCAACTTTGACTTTCTGCCCACCCCCTCCACCCAGCCCCACCATGTGATTGGAGCCTATTGTAAACGTCATCTCAATATTATGGGTAACTCACGTAACAGATTTTATTGAATTCCACCAATAGCTTTCAGATGAGATAGTCAGATGGATGGACAGACAGACTGATTGACGGATGCAATATACCATCCTATTTTTAATAACACATGAGGACGAACTACAGTTGCGACTTTGGCATCTTTGTCAGAAATGTAAAAAAATTGACAGACAGAGACTTATACTAATCGCGAATCCAGATTGTTTGACATTTTAACAATTTTCTGGATGTTTTTCGGATTACACATCAGGTTGTGGAATCCTAATGTATGGCCACACCCTTTCATGTGTTCAAATTGTAGCCAAATCAGACCAGTAGTTTCCTATAAAGATATCCACAGATTCAGAATTTGATCCTATCCAAATCCAGGTTCTTTTATACGGATCATGGACAATACTGGAAATCCTCATTGATGTCAAGTTTCTTCGTGTTAAGTTTTAGCCACATCGGATCAGTAGTTTTTGAGACAGTCGCAGCTAAAAAGTATATGAGAAAGCAAAGCCTGGGATATAGAAACGCAAAGAATGTGATTTATTTATAGTCATGTGAACTTGATAGTACTTAATACTAATGAACACATAAAATAACACCTTTTAACAAATTCTAATGGCCCAAATTTTGGCCTGATCCCTCCAGCAGTTCTGGAAGAGTTGTTTTTGGGAAAACTAGGTCATCCAAGATAGTTGCCGAACCATTTGGTCAATCAAGTCCTCTTGAACAAACTTGGCTTACCTCTTGGCCTAGATGAAGATTCCCCAAGCAGTTTCGGAGACGATTTTTAAAGACATTCCATAAAATCGGCCGAAATCCAAAATGGTCGCCGGGCAAATTGGCCGATCAGGTTCATTTGAACAAACTTGGATCCCTATGCCCTAAAGGATGCTTCCTACAAAATACAACTGACATCGGCCTAGTTGTTCTCGGGAAGACATTTTAAATTTCCGATTGCTTTAGCATGGGAGCGTTTGACGAGAAAATTATCCAAGATGGCCGTCAAACTGTTTATCCGACAATTTTGAAAATTGCAAATTTGAGCTCAGAATACCAAAAAACATATACAGAACCAATTTTGGCCTCAAAATCCATCAAATAAAAAAAATCCAATATGGCCACCAAACAGGCTACATTTTGATTGGCCCACAGCGGCCATGTTTTTTTACGGAGCAACTTCTCTTGAACAAACTTTAATGGCCCTTAGTCCCTGATCATATCCCCCAAATTTCAGCCTTATCCCTTCAGCAGTTCTGGAGAAGTCGTTTTCAGGATAACTAGGTATCCAAGATGGTCGCCGAACCATTCTGTCAATCAAGTCATCTTGAGCATACTTGGCTTACGTCTTTCCCTAGATGAGGTTTCATAAGTTTTGAATCGATTCCCCAAGCGATTTCGGAGAAGATTCTTAAAGACATTTCTTAAAATCGGGCGAAATCCAAGATGGCCACCGCCCAAATTAGCCAATTGGCTTCATTTGAACAAACTTGGATCCCTATGCCCTAAGGATGCTTCCTGCCAAATATAAATGAAATTGGCCTAGTAGTTCTCCAGAAGAAGACATTTTAAATTTTGCATTGCTTTAGTATGGGCGCTTTTGGCGGGAAAATAATCCAAGTTGGCTGCCAAACCGTTTATCCGACCGTTTCGAAAATGTCAAATTTGAGCTCAGACACCCAAATCCATATATAGAACCAATTTCAGCCTCAAAATCCATCAAATTTAAAAAATCCAATATGGCCGCTAAACAAGCTACATTTTGATTGGCCCACGCCAGCCATGTTTTTTGACGGATTAAATTCCCTTGAACAAACTTTAATAGCTCTTAGTCCCTGATCATATCTCCCAAATTTCGGCCTGATCCCTTCAGCAGTTCTGGAGAAGTAATTTTTGGGAAAACTAGGTCATTCAAGATGGCCACCGAACCATTTGGTAAAATCAAGTCTTCTTGAACAAACTTGGCTTACCTCTTTCCCTAGATGTTTCATGAGTTTTGAATCGATTTCTCAAGGTAAAATCTGCCGAAATCCAAGATGGCCGCCGGCCAAATTGGCCGATTGGCTCCATTTGAACAAACTTGGATCCCTATGCCCGAAGGGTGGCTCTTGCCAAATATAATTGAAATTGGCCCAGTGGTTCTTGAGAAGTCGTTTAAAGGAAAAATTGACGGACGGATGATGGACGGACACATGACGGATGGTCGCCACGGCATAAGCTCACTTGGCCTTTCAGACCATGTGAGCTAAAAATGTAATGGAAGAATGATTAGAAGAATAATTTGAACACTGTATCATTTCTCGGAAATCATGGCCGATTTTGCAAATAAAGAAAATATGTCACGTTCGCCTTTTCTTTGACAGAGCATGTGCGCCGCGTAGACCTTATAAGCCTGTAATATGTTGAGATGGTATAATACACATGATAACAACATTTTCTTGGCTTGTAATGTCGATATTTGCTGGTAAATTAAACCATTTAAGCGAGGAAAGTATGTGTTACTCTAGGACGATTACGCTATTATGGGTGTGGGTTGAACTTACTCAGAAAATAATTCAAAATATTGTCATAAATCTGAATTACGGTTTATCATTCAAAACTTGTATACGGCTAGAATAAGTGCTTAATAAATCATTTTCGTCATGATTTCTGTATATTTGCCTTAGACAGATGGAAAATACATGCGAACAAAAATTAATGTATGGTTCATGAACCACAAGATTCGTTAAAGGGATATTCCACTGGGGGAATTTATGCATCTGACGTAAAGTACTAATTTTCCGCATTAATTTGAGACCAAGAGCACAATTTTATGCCAACAAATAAAAAAGATATCCTCAATTTAAATTGCTAAAGTAAGCAGTAGATAGAGGCGCCATTTTGGACAAGCAGCTGACGTCACCGACACACCTACTCTGTTTGCCCGATCGAGGATAGCCGTAACCAGGGGAGGTAAATCTTACATCTTGTGGATAATTAGCGTACTGGCTAAACAACTGACACTTTGCCACAGTGTTTGGAGGAAATTAAAGTGCAATTAGTGTCCCGATGATCGCGCCAGTCATTGTAGTGCTAAATTGTCAAAAATTGTTTTCCTATGGGCAATTTCTATTTTTTTAAAACATTGAAGGGTTATGCCAGGAGCGTGTTTGCGATCAACCAGCTACAACAAATTCTTGAAAAATATGTTAGTTGAATAAATGTTGAATGTAATTTCTCTGAAAGCTGTTGCTATTGCAACTTCTGCTTCCAGTCAAATTCCAGTTTCAAAATATTCAACAGGCAGTAAATATGGGTCAACATTTAAAAATTTGGGATTAGTTAGTTAACCCTTTCAAGGACAGCAAAGCAGAAAGCTTAAAATTTACCCTGCATAGGCCTATTGTGTGAAACTAATTAGTTTGGAAGCTACAGCAACATAATTCCAGGAAAATTAATTTTAGAATATTCAACGCTCTGCATAGTTATTTTAAAATTGAGAGTAAACGTTGTAAATGATTAATAACACTGGATTTCAATAGTGTGAAAGCACTAAACTACTAATTATGTCTAGCGTACTGTCATTATTTACTAGCTGTCACCTACTATCGTCTATGAAGTAAGCCGCTAAGCGGTTGCCTATAATTGACCGACCGGGCAATAACCGACATCGTTTCATTTTGGTTTGCAAATCCCGTTTTACAATTGATGCAAGCAAATACGACGTTAATTGTCGAGTTTGATTCTGTTATATTAAAATTAAGTACCGCGCCTTTTGTTTTGAAATGCATGACACATTATTTTAAAATTATACAGACTATATGTTCTAAACTTGTCTCTTCCAAATTTAAATGTGGAAGATATCCATCCAGTGCCGATGTTATGACGCCATCTTTCAGTTAGCCCCTTTTCATGCGGATGCTTCTGTGGATCGGTATCTGAAAATGCGAATTTCCGTACCCTTTCCATGATCGTTTCTATTACTGCAAGCCCATGCTTGACATGCGGACCTGATGCGATTTAACCATTTCACGCCAGCACTGGCCTCTGCAATCGTGAAGTTGAGGACGCAGGTCAAAAGAAGGCTATTTTGAGAATTTACAATCTAAACGACTGTCTCAGTAACCGAACCAGCCATTCCAGTGGTCAATTTTCAAAAATAGTCTTCGCTTGGCCTGCAAATGGCCATTCAATAAGGAAATATTCTGATTTTCCTGACAGAATTTGGTCATTAAAGGGTTAATTAATATTCGGCCGTCATAACGAGAAGTAAACAGGTAAATCTAAAAGCGCTGGCAATATTTTGCTGGTGTGTCGTTGTCATCATAATCTCGCGGTTTCTCGCTCTCGTTGCGAGAAAATGGATGCGCCCAGGAGTCACGTTTTCGAGCGTTTTGGGCATATTCATTTTATTATTTCTCGGCAATGGAACGGTGTATTATATATTTTTTTGCCGCAACTATTTCGGATTATAGTATATTTTTAGTTGACTTATTCCCGATTTTCACTGGAATTTCCCTTTAAATAAATGTTCGAATATGATTCTTCTTCCCAGAGTTCGCGATTGTTCGAATGTTTGCCCCAGCCCTATGAGTGAGCGAATGAATGAGCGAGTGAGCGAGCGATGAGTGGGTAACCAGTGAGTGAGTGAGTGGAGGTGAGGAAGGGAATGCGGGAGGGAGCAAGTTCAAGATGGAGGGAAGGTGGGAAGGAAGGAAGGAGAAAGTTCACATCAATTTAAATTCAAATATAGTTTAATTACCTTTCTGATCTTTGCGTCTTTGATTTTCTCTAAAGCAATGCGTATTTTCTCAGCTTTTACGCGGGCTTTTTGTTGTTCCTGTAAAACACAGAATTCTCATCATCATCATCATTACAGTTTATAAACCTAATCATCACATCACAGTCGTCATCGTCGTCATCATCTAATATTCTTAACTGTCTGCCTGCTGAATTTCTGCAGACTATAATTTTCATAGCGTTTAACTCTGGATATATGCTGAATATTTTTAAAAAACAATTTGATAGAAAGTTGTTGGTGAATAGTTTTGAAAACAATTTGATTGAAAGTTGCTGGTGGTTAAGCCACCAGCAGCTTTCAATTAAATTGTTTTCAAAATAGGCAGCATGTCCAGAGTTAATGACCATTGAAATTAGTGTCCAGTGGTTCAAAATTAAATACCTGCAACTGTGCTGTGTACTGATATTTATTGTTAATAGTCTAATTACCGTGTGAAAATAAAATATACATTTGCAAGCACTGCACATTAATTAATTTAAAACATTTCCTTCTTTGCGCCATGACTACAAGGACCAGCCTATCCTCCCACATGCGCACAATCGGGGTTGGTGGGGGTGGGCGCTGGAGAGGGATTGATGAATGTCAAATAACATTTCACAAAACAATTAGTAGCTTTCATAATAAATATTTCATTCAAAATCATATTTCTTATTTCTTGGGAAAATAATTTAATGAGCATGATTTATTTAACATTTGACACTTTAATTACTAAGTATTTATACAAACTTTCAAATGGTGAAATTATATTATTCAGCGCTGACATTTCTGACAACACGCAATATTTCTGGGTATAAACCAAACAGCATTTTCCCAGAAGCTGCCCTTTTAACCCTTGAAATGCCATACAGGAAAGCTGTTGAATACTTTGAAACAAATTTGACTGGAGGCTGTGTTGCTGTCAATAGGCAAAAACAGCTCACAGTAAAATTAGTTTCAAAACATGAATCTGAATATTCTTTCTATGAGAAAGATTTGACATTTCTAGTCTGTGAGGATCAAAGTGTTAAAATACAGTTCTCACATTGTAAATAATTTGCTGTCTGATTTTAATCCTTTAACCCTCGAATTTGTTCAGATTTTTTTCTCATGGAAAATGTCCATTTGCAGACCAAGAGAAGACCTTTTTTGAAAATGTACCACTGGAATGATTGGCTCGGTTATTGAGCCAGTCATTCCAGTGTTAGATTTTCAAAAATAGTCTTCTCGTGGTCTGCAAATAGACATTTCTCAAGACCACTGCGGAAGCGGTTTTCGGCAGATGTGAGTGTTAAAGGGATATGGATTTAAAGGGTTATCCTTGTCCTATATTGCATGGTTATTGTTGACGGAAAACCTCCCTCAAATAACTCGGAAGTAAAGACAGGAAGCATATCACTTGAATGCATTGTAATACAATATTTGAATGGGATTCACACCCTGAGCTCACGGAGCGACAGACATGAGCACAAAACAGGAATATTAATATTTAGTTTTGAAAAAATTCTGTTGAAAGTGAAACCATACATGTAGTCATTTGCGCTAGCTGCCTATCATCCGTCATTTTTAACCCTTTAATGTCCAAAGCCGGCCTCTTCCGTGGTATTGCGGAATGTCATTCTGCAGATCAAGGACTTTTTTGAAAATTTACCACCTGGAATAATTGGCTCGATAACCAAGTCAGTTATTCCAGTGGTCAATTTTCCAAAATAGTCTTCTCTTGGCTTTCAAATGGATGTTCAACCATTAACCCTTTCTTAACAAAGACAGCCAAAACCGGCCTCTGTAGTTCTCTCTCCTGAGGAATGCCCTTTTGCAGGCCAAGACAAGACTATTTTAGACAATTTAGCACTGAAATGACCGGCTCGGTAACAGAGCCAGTCATTCCAGTGGCAAATTTCCAAAAATAGTCTTGTCTGGGCCTGCAAATGGACATTTACTCAGGAAATATGTCGATTTTCTTTATCAATTTTGACCATTAAAGGGTTAAATAATACCTCCTGATGTACAAGATGAAGAAATGGGTTTGTTTATATTATCTGCTATGCGGGCAACAGTGGTCAAATTTTAATGGTCAAGAAATCATCTGCCTAAATCAGCAGTTCTCTCGCTGCTGCATTATAGCCACCAGACAATAATTTCAAAAAGCAACTTTGCTGAATATTTTGAAAACAATATGACTGAAAGTTGTTGGTGGCTTAGCCAAAAATAATGTTCAGTCAAATTGTTTTCAATATCTTTAGCTGGTCCAGAGATATAACCCTTGGAATATGTCATCTGAAAAAACTTGGCAGTCAGATGGTTAAAAAGGATGCAGTATATTTATTTTTTTGTCACTCATAAAATTGCATGAACGCATTTCCGAAAAACTTGGTCCTGATCCCAGGACGATTCATAATAAGGAAAAATTAGTTACCTCTCCGGGATGTAGAAATTGTTTGAGTGTAGCTTTCGTGACCATCACGGTCACTTCTTCAACCAACCATGAACCGAGACGAGGGCTACCATATACCAGCAGTCTACCAGTCCATGCTGTCACGGGACTCCACACGAACTGACCAGAGTGACGTTGCCAGCGACCTTCAGTTAGTGCTGAAGAAGTGACTGAGATGGTCATGAAAGCTACACTCAAACAATTTCTACATCCTGGAGAGGTAACTAATCTTTCCTTATTATGCGTGTAAGTAGTTGTACTAAGCTTATCTCCACCAGGGCTGAGGTTACTGTACTGTTACTGTACTGTTACTGTACTGTTACTGTACTGTTACTGTACTGTTACTGTACTGTTACTGTACTGTACTGTACTGTACTGTACTGTACTGTACTGTACTGTACTGTACTGTACTGTTACTGTACTGTTACTGTACTGTTACTGTACTGTTACTGTACTGTTACCGTACTGTTACTGTAACTTAGTTACATTTTTCATGTAACTGAAGTAACATGCAACTGAAGACTTCTTTTAGCTACAGTAACTGAAATGTAACCAGTTACATTGCAAGAGTAACTGTCACTCACTAACGGTTCGTAACTTTTCAGTTAAATTTCAAACTTTCCTACCAAATTTATTCTGATTGTCTTATTTGCAAGCAGTGTTTTTCATGGCGTCTCAATTTTGGAGGTCCCAGGACCGTACCCCATACCTAGAGATCTAGGGGTCCCAACCTCAAATCTGGGGATTCCAAAATGAAATTTGGGATGCTCATGCAGTTTTTCTTATCCATGCTAAGATTAGAGAGTACCATAGGCTCACAAAACTGAATTATGGGGGTCCAATGCTAGATTGTGTTTTATGTTTGTGCAAAACCCCTAAAAAATAATTAAGCATTTAATTACACAAAATTTTCAGGGGTCTCATACGACCCACTGGCACAACATTTGGGGGTCCCAAGTTACATTTTGGGGGTCTATACCCTCAAAAGGACCCTTATGAGAAACCCTCTTTGCAACATACGTGTACATGTAGCTGCTCTTATACATGTGCCATTCCAATATTCCAATTTCAATGTGATTATTCAGATAACCTGAATATATTGAAGCTAATTTTACTGGAAGATTTTGATGCCACAGAGTGCAACTTTATTTCTAAGCATCAGTGATAAGTAAGTACCTTGGAGATTTAGCACTCGAATGACTAGCTTGATCATTGGGCCAATCATTCGTTCTAAAATTTCAAAAATAATCGCGTGGCTTGCGAAATAGATTTTCACTTGGCCAAAGGTTGGATTTTTTTTAACCATTAACTATTAATGGGTTAACCCACTCTATACATGTATCTATCTGCATGTGATATTTGCTATAGGCCATTATTCTACAATAAAAACTAATTTCCAAGATGTCATAAAACTGCCTGAAGTCTGATGATCATTAGCTATTGACATGATTAGAAACAATCGCTCAGTGATCAGCTGTCTTGGCAAACTTTGTAATAAATCTAGCTTCATCTGAGTCTCCACCACTTATATCTATACGCATACACATATACACGCACGCGCACACATAAGTACCACTTTGCGTCACAGAAACAGGGCTGGGGTCGAGCACAGGCAGCTGTACTGAGGCTGAGTATGAGTACTTTGGCAAAGTACTTGAGGCTGAGTACAAGTACATGTACTTTTTAGTAATTGTACTGAGGCTGAGTACGAGTACATTGTAAATGTACTTGAGTACAAGTACATATTAATACCAAACTGTCATCCATGGTGGCTATGGATGGGTGGGGGAGAGCAACTATACTATAACATTACCTTGTACATGTACTTGCTATATATGGGGGTGGAGTTTCTGTGAATTCCGTAAATATACATGTAAATATACAATACGGCTTCTGTAGTGGTGTTTCCCTCTGTTTATTTACTTAACAAAGGTACGTTGTTGAATATTTTGGATATAATTGGACTGAATGCTGTTGCTACCATGGCTGGCATTTGCAAAATGACAAATTCATTACAACAAGAAATAACCAGTTGAATATTTGTAAAATAATTTGATTAGTAGTTCCTCCTAACTTAGGCAGAAATTACTTCCAATCAAATTATTTTTTAAATATTTAACAGAATATTTCTTTCTTCATAAATATGCTGAATTCCTGGCATGATTGCTATGAATGTATAATATAAGGCTTCATCAGTGAAAAGGTTAAATTGGAAATAATTTATTTCAGATAAATCATGTAGTAATGTTGAATATTTTGAAATTAATTTGAGTGAAACATTACTGCTGATGTCAACCTTCGCTTCCGTTAAATTATTTTCGAAATATTCAACATTGAACTTTATTCTTAAAATAGTTTATGTAAAATTAATGTTGATAAACCTTTAACCCTCAACTATTTCAAGAAAGTTTCAATTTTCTCATAGAAATTGTCAATTTACAGATTCACTCTGAAAACTAACCACTGGACAAATGCTGGATTCACTGGCTTTCTTATCGAGCCAGTTATTTTCCAAAATAATTTCAACTTTTCAAAAATAGTCTTCTCTTGGTATGCAAACTGAAATTTTCCATGACCACTGCAGGCTTTTTTCGCTGGATTTAGTGTTAAAAGGTTAAGAGTTGGGATGGCTATAAAGCCAGAAATAATAGGCTTTGTCCAACTTCATCTTCAGGACTATCATGCATGAATGGTATCTTATCTGTAGGTATATAATTGCCCAGGCCAGGTATTTGTTGACATAAGGCTTGTGGGCATAAACAAGGCTCTGTTCTAATCTTTCATACATCTCTCAACATGTTCAATAACAAGAGGCCCAAGGGGCCTGTATCTCTCAGCTGGACAATAGGCATTTCAACTAGAATGCTCTTTATCAACAAGATGGCCAGCAAACCATTTATCCGACAGTTTCGAAAATTGCAAATTTGAGATCAGAATACACAAAAACACATATAAAAACAATTTCGGCCTCAAAATCCATCAAATAAAAAAATCCAATATGGCCACCAAACATGCTATATTTTGATTGGCCCACGGCGGCCATGTTTTTTGACGGATCAACTTCTCTTGAACAAACTTTAATGGCCCTTAGGCCCTAATCATATCTGCCAAATTTCGGCCCCATCACTTCAGCTCTTCTGGTGAATAAGTCATTTCACTACAACTAGGTTAACCAAGATGGATGCTGAACCATTTGACCAATCAAGTTCCCTTGCCATAAATCATATTTCATGAGGTTTGCCTCAATCCACCAAGCCGTTTCGGAGATTTTTAAAGACAAATTGGCCGATCGGGTTCATTTGAACAAACTTAGATTTCTATGCCCTATGAATGCTTCCTCCCAAATATAATTGAAATCGGCCCAGTGGTTCTTGAGAAGAAGTCGTTTAAAGAATTCCCCATTGCTTTACTATGGGCCCATTGCTTTACTATTGGAGCCTTTGGCGGGAAAACAAACCAAGATGGCAGCCAAAGTGTTTATCCGACAGTCTAGAAAGTGGCATATTTGAACTCGCCACACTGATAAGCATATATAAAGCAATTTTCGCCATCAAAATACATCAAATACAAAAAAGCCAATATGACCTAGAAACGCTGAATTTTGATTGGTTGATGGCGGCCATTTTTTTAACGTACGAACTTCCCTTGAACAAACTTGGTCCCTAAGCATATTTACCAAATTTCAGACCTATCACTTCAGCGGTTCGGGAGAAGAAGTCATTTTCACGAAGAACTGGGTCATCCAAGCTGGCCGCCAGGTAAATAGGCCAATCAGGTTGCCTTGAACAAACTGGGGTCTACCGTTGCAATAGATGATGTGTTATGAGTTTTGAATCAATTCCTCCAGCGGTTTCGGAGAAGATTTTGTAGTGTTTCTAAAAATCGGCTATTTTGGCTGGCGGCCATCTTGGATTTTGGCCGATCGGCTTCATTTGAACAAACTTGAATCTCTATGCCCTAGGGATGCTTCCTGCCAAATATAATTGAAATCAGCCCAGTGGTTCTTGAGAAGTTGTTTTAAAGGAAAAGTTGATGGACGGATGGACGACGGACGGACACACGACGGACGGTCGCCACGACATAAGCTCACTTGGCCTTTCAGGCCAGGTGAGCTAATAAATGACCAAAAATGACAATTTTTATGTTGCTAACAAAGATTCTATTGAACATTTTGAAAGTTATTTGGTGGTAGGTCTTGCTGCTTTAAGCAGCAATTATGGTTTCCAGAGAAATTATTTTCAAAATATGTAACAGTTTACCTGTATGACTGCCGTGAAAGGTAGATGAAGAGGGTTTTAATAGTGCATGGGTTAAAATTCTTTACTTGTTTAATCTTATTTCCTATTAGCATACCTACAGCAATTGTCCATTTCAATGCAAACATCCAGAATTTCAATTTCAAACCAAATTAACACCTAAGTTTTTTAATATTTTGAAATTAATTTGGCTGGAAGCAGTTGCTGGCTCAAGCTGCAACGTATTCTAGTCAATTTATGTTTAAAATATTGAACAGTTTCCTGTATGACAGCCTTGAAATTTAGATAAAAGGTTTCATTAGTGTCATTAGTCAAATGCTTGTTATCTTATTCCCTATAAGCATACCTATTACCGTATTTTCCCTAATTTAACCGCCGGGCGATTAGCGGTCGCGTAAGGGGGGGGGGGGTGGCTTAATTAGTGAGAAAAATTCACCGTAGATTGCCATTATTTTGTCGAGTACTCGTTAGGTGGGTCAGATATAAATGCATAATACTCATGTATTGATTATATACCTTATATAGACATTAGACAGTACATTCCGAGTCCATTAAATTAGGTGTAAAACGCAGACGATTCTTCCGAGTATTAATCAACTTCCACTATAGACCGAGTTTATGCCGTCACTCTCGTAGCTACCTGTAGCTACCTTCCTATGTATGTGGATTGTGAAGTATCTACCCGGATACTAATATTAGTGTCTTGCCGCTACTCGAGTAACGACCTTAAGTTGTCCCACTAAGCGGAAGCAGATACATCAGCTCGCATCTTCATTTTATCAAAATCTGGATTACGTTTGATGAAACAAACAATGTTTAATACAGTATAAGCACTATTTACGCGGCCCCAATTAATAATTTCACTCCCGCGATTATGGATATATATGCGCTATACATTAAGCATATCCGAAAAACGGTATGAAATATTTAGCGTGGAAATGTGTTCAATTTTCATTTTTTTGTCTTCGTTCTGTACTTTTGGGAATTTGGAGCTTAGTTTTTTTTCTTCACAGTTCTCAAAAACAAGTAGGTGGTATAATTGGGAGGGGCGGATAAAATAGGGAAAATATGGTACAGCAATTGCCCTTTTCCAGACAAACATCCAGAAATTCAATTTTAAAACAACTTTTTAAAACAAATCACTATGAAAACATATTACTGGGCAAATTAATTTCAAAATTTTGAGCAGAGAGTACCAAGTCAGTATAATTGTTTTCAAATATTTACTAGATTTCATATCACCTCTGAGAACCAGTGCTTGGATTTTTGAATTAAGAGGATAAAGTATGCATACAATTTTATATAGAAAATGGATAAGTACTCAGCATGTACTCTTAAGTATTCAAAGGTACAAGTACAGAGTATGTACTCAGTTACAAGTACAAGTACTTTGGAAATGTACTGACGCTGAGTACAAGTACATGTACTCATAAAAAGGCACGAGTACTGAGTACATGCGAGTACTTGAAAATCTGTACTCAAGTACATGAGTACGGAGTACATGAGTACATTGGCCCCAACCCTGCACAGAAACCTGGGATAAACACTGGCTCAATGCTCCCTCATGGACCAGTATGTGTCTATGATTATACACATGCGCACACATTTAGCCATAAACACACGCACGCAGACGCAGAGATAAGCACACACAGGCAGAGGCACACATGTACGCATGCACACACACACACACACACACACACACACCCACACACACACACGCGCACGCACGCACGCACGCACGCACACACACACACACACAGAGGTACAGACACACATAACACACACACACAGCGGTACAGACACACGTACACATGCACACACTCTCACGCATGCACATGCATACACACACACATGCGCTGCAAACACATTGGTAGACATGCACATGAACACTTCCATATAACTACATCCTGACAGTCAGGCCTCTCCATTATAGCTAGTCACCTACAGCTATTCATTGTCAATGTGAATGTATTAAAACACAAAGCATCATGTAGTAAAATAAATTGAAACAAAACTTACTCATGCGTGACTGCTACAAATCCTCTAGGCTGAACTTCACACACTGAAAGCTGTTATCTAACGAGAAAGTGACCTGGTTTTGTTATAAGATTACACCAGCAGCACCATGCATTATTCTCTGCAGCAGTCTATTCATACACCTCTCTCTCTCAGTTCTGCAAGGGGTGGGTCAATACTATATGATGACCAGGGTGGCTGCATCACCAGCCTTACAACATTTAGTACAGTACAGGTCAGAAATAATTTAATATGTTTGCAAAATAAATCAAACGTACTGTTGAATATTTTGAACAGAATTGGATTGGAAGGCATTGCTGCCTTAGGCAGCAATGTCTTCCAAACCAATTTGTTCAAAATATTCAACAGACAATTTCTTACTAACTAACATATTTCTTTATTTTGTTTTGGAAGCATTCCAAATTATCTATCAGTTGTACTGTATCAGTGTGCAAGCTCACCGCCACAAGCGTCCATCAAGCACAAATAACTACTACTCAGCTTATCTCCTACATCTAATGATTCCAATACTTTATGCAAAATCAATTCAATCGCTGCCCCTGAACTATTGGCAAGATATTTCCAGTCACTAAAGCGCTGTGCAGAGTGCAGCTGTGACTCACCAATAGCCTAGTCTAAATGTTATTGGCCAAACTGTGAGGGCCAACTAATGCATTGGTAATCAATTCAGAGTCATTCTCCTCTACTGTTGTATATTTTGTGTAATTCATATCTAGATTATTAATAATATTATTATTACGCTACTGTTTGATGATAATATAATAATTTATCTGAATGGGAAGACAATTCAAGCAAAATATTGATAGCAAACTGATAAAAAAAAGATCACACATGAGCAACAGCCAGAACCTAATTAGTGTAAGAGCACACTCGCACGCACACATGCTCAAACATATGCATGAGCTTGTATTTATTATACAGTACCCCAGCTGTGGTGTACAACCCACTGTTTCCCTCTCTTTCTCTCTATCTTAGCTTCCCCCCCACCCTCGCGCAACCACCCAGCCCTCACACATGTGTCTTCAATAATGAGTCATTCTCCCTCACTCAGATAGCTCAGACACTGGCTTTCTTGCTCATAGTTTAGCAAAGTTGATTAGACTTTTGTTGAGGTGTGGATATGCAATCAGAACAAGATGATGACTTCACCACAGTTCTATTAACCGGCTGATTGTCAATAGCGGTCAAGAACGAGGAGCAGATTTTGAAAATTTGCCAGCGGAACAACTGGCTCACTTACACATGCAAGCACATGTGTACGCACAGAGACAAAAACTCACCACAACATGAAAGCACTAATAAATTACTAACACCCTATACCCCATTAGAGCAAAAGGAAAATCAACCCACAAACCCATATCTAGTGATGGGACATCCACCTCCCCATTCACTTCCCTTAACCCTCAACACTCATACTATCCAAAAACAACTTCTGCAGTGGTTTTGAGAAATGTTCATTTGCAGAACAAGAGAACACCATTTTTGATAATTTACCACTGAAATGACTGGCTCGATAACCGAGCCAGTCATTCCAGTGGTAAATTTTCAAAAATAATCTTCTCTTGGCCTGCAAATGGCTATTTTCTATGAGAAAATTAAAATTTTCTTGAACGAATTTGAGTGTTAATGGGTTAAACTCTCAAAGGGATTCCTTGGCACTAAGTGTATTTCTGGACATGAACTACAATAGTAGATACAAGTACATGTAAGTTAATCATGCCATGATTCACTATTGATTTATGATTCACCAGAGTAACCAATACACCATGGATTATATACACGTAATACAACACCATTAACCCTTTAAGGCCTAAATTTGGTCAAGAAAATTAAAATATTTGCTCATTGAATGGCATTTGCAACCCAAAAGAAGACTATTTTTGAAAATTTATCACTGGAATAACTGGCTCAGTTGTCTTCTCTTGGCTTACAAACGAACATTCCTCATGATCACTGTAGAGGCCGGCTTTTTGCCGGCTTCGTCATGAAAGGGTTAAAGCATTTAACCCCTTAATGGTCAAATTTGGTCAAGAAAAAAATATTTTCTTACTGAATCTTCATTTGCAGGCCAAGTCAAGACTATTTTTGAAAATTTACCCCTAGAATGAATGGCTCGGTTCTCGAGCCGATAAGTCCAGTAATAAATTTTCAAAAGCAGTCTTCTCTTGGTTTACAAATTAACATTTCTCAATACCACCGCAGAGGGCATTTTTGGCCAGTTTAAGTGTTAAAGGGTTAATAAACATTGTTACATGTAAATATTTTGAAACTAATTTGACTGGGATCTGTTGCTGCGATAGCTTAATTACCTATATAGTTGCCTTGAAATTGGTATTCTGGGAATTCAGAGTTCAGTGTTTAATGCCCCTCAAACCAATTTTGTGTGTGGACATTAGTGAGAAATGGGTGGGGCACAGCTAGGGACAGTGGTTTTCCTTTAAAACATTTGCCAATTTCCACCTCATAAAATTGCTGATTGACCATTTCATTTCCGTTTTGTAAACTATATCATCTAAGAGCCATGTATATTTAACCCTTTAACCGGCCTCTACAGTGGTCTTGAGGAATGTCCATTTGCAGGCCAAGAGAAGACTATTTTTGAAAATTTATCACTGGAATGACTGGATCAATACCCGAGCCAGTCATTCCAGTGGTAAATTTCCAAAAATAGTCTTCTCATGGCCTGCAAATGGACATTCAATAAGCAGATCTTGTATTGTACTAATTAGTGTGCTCAGAAAGTATGAAGTTAAGACATGTAGGGAGGTGAAATATGAGCAGATAATAATTTACAATTTTACATGAGAATGTCAAACTTTCTGGAGTGAAATGTCTTTTCCATTAATTTCTGTTTGAATATCATGTTTCCATTTCAGTTTACAAAGTTTCTTGCAGAAAATTATATTTTCCGTTAATTTGCATTTGAAGATTATTTTTCTGTTTCAAATGACCAATTCCGCGTTTGTTTTCCGTTATCGGGGAAAGACACTGCACTGCGTCTATATAGCTAGAACTTCCACCCACATTCGGTGAAGATCTCTCCAGAAATCTATAAACTGAACCCTTTAACCCTCAAATTCGTTCAAGAAAATTTCAATTTTCTCATGGAAAATGTCCATTTGCAATCCAAGAGGCGAGACTGTTTTTGATCATTTACCACTGGAATGACTGTCAGTTATCGAGCCAGTAATTCCAGTGGTAAATTTTGAAAAATAGTCTTCTCTTGGTCTGCAAATGGGCATTTCTCATGACCACTGCAGAAGCCGTTTTTGGCGGATATTAGGGTTAAAGGGTTAATACTTAAATTTGCTCTAAAAAATGAAATTTTCTCATAGAAAATGTCCATTTGCAGACCAAGAGATTATTTTAGAAAATTTATGACTGGAATGACTGGCTCGGTTATCGAGCCATGGCTCGGTTAAAAATCAAGATAGCCATCCCAGATGTAAATTTTCAATTTGGTTGAAAAATGAACACCAGTTCATCTTTTAACATAATTTCAAATTTTAATATTCTAATATCAGCGTGCTAAGGGTTACATGTATATATCTACATAGAGACATAAATTTGCAAGAAATAGGCTTTAATGTGTCTGGAGATCTGCATCAGAGATTAGGCCACCATGAAACAAGTTGCCAACAAATAAATAACCGCCTCTCTAATTACCAATTGTATCACACACTAGATCTTGTATTATTACCATGGCAACATACATCCATAAAGTTGCTAAATTGCTATTGACATGACCGAATCAGTAATTGGACAAAGAACGAAAATTATCATGTACATATCAGAGCTCCAAGCTGCATTGTAGCTGGTGGTTTATACAACAAGTTAATATATTTTATTAGTGAGGACTTGTGGGTAATCACTGATATTAGTGTGTGTCCGGTTATTAGCGCCCTTGGCCTCTAGAGCAGTGTCCCTGGCAACACTGTACATAATTCCTGGGAACACTCATGTGTATGCATGGAGCTATATGAGTTTAACGCTTCAACTCTCATATTTGATCACAAGATTTAATTTGCAGACCAAGAAAAGATTATTGTTAAAAATTTATCACTGGAATGACTGGCTCGGTTATCGAGCCAGTCATTCCAATGTTAAATTTTGAAAAATAATCATCTCTTGGTCTGTAAATGGACATTTGTCCAGAGCAATACAGACAGCATTTTTGCCCAACTTGAGTGGTTGAGGCTTCAGAGATTAGCTTTAGACACATGACCGCCACTCCGAAGGCACAAAATGCTGAACTACCAAAATATGCAGAAACAAGTAGACAGACTCGCAGGGACAAAATAGACAGTTATTGGAACCGACAGATAAGGAGGGCATTAAACCAAGCTCTCTGCCCGCAATATGCATAAATGGAAACAACTCATGGCTTTAGAGAAAATAATCTACAAAATGCCATGAACAATTATTACAGGAGGGCCTAAAGTTCATAAATTTAAGTTAACATGGTGCCCAAATAAAAACAAAAACATGTTAGTTACAAATGTAGTACAATTTTGAACAGGATGGAAGAAAGTTTCTGTTGTTCATATTTTGAACATAATTGGATTAGAAAACTAAGGCAGCAATGTCTTCCAATCCAATTATGTTCAAAACATTCAATGGTACGTTTTAAATTTGCTATGGAAACATTCCATGTTATTTCGGAGCACAGCACTGTACACATATGCAAAGATCATCCACTGAACATGGATACTCTATAAGGCTCTCCCTCCCTTCCCTCTCTCTCTCAAATGTCACATGAGCTATGCAAGACCATATTAGTCAAGCAATGTTAACCTTTTAATCCTCAAAGCGGTTCATGAAAATTAAAAAAATTTCATTGAAAATGT
This sequence comes from Chaetoderma sp. LZ-2023a, assembly GCA_034401795.1. Taxonomy (NCBI): domain Eukaryota; kingdom Metazoa; phylum Mollusca; class Caudofoveata; order Chaetodermatida; family Chaetodermatidae; genus Chaetoderma; species Chaetoderma sp. LZ-2023a. Next base: position 47,768,392 of record CM067365.1, read on the forward strand.
CCATTTGTAGACTAAGAGTTGATTTCTGAATATTTACCACTGGAATTCCATTGGTAACTATTCAAAAGGTCTTCTCTTGGTCTGTAAAGGTCATTTCTCAAATTAACTGCAAAGCCCATTTTGGTTGGAGTGTTAAAAGGCAATCATACAGGAAAGCTGTTGGGTATTTTGAAAACCATTTTACTGAACGCATTATGCTGCCTATGGCTTCCAGTTAAAATTCTTTTCAAAACATTTAACAGAATAGTTAAATTAAGTATTTGAAGAAACACCTAAGGACACATGGTTAACAAGACTTAGATGGACAGACCAATAATGATATTTCATCTTATCCATGGTATGATCACGCTTCCCATGACATTTCATCAATGTACTCCAAGCGTAACATGCAAAGGTAGGTTATCAAATGTAGACTAAAATTTTGTACACATGGACAGAGACATAGTCCGCAAGAGGGACTGATGCAAAAACTAATCTACTTCTTTGCACATGTTGTATCCCTACAGGGACAGATCTGGCTTTTGTAATCTTAGCCAGTCTATAGCCAACCACCTGTTTTCTTAGTCAAACATGAACAAGTTTTAAATAAATAATCTTATGTCAGTAGTATGTTTACAAACAGTCACCACCTGGTAGGACTATTATGTGGAAAGTTCAAAAGAGATACACAATTCTGTTGAATATTTTGAAACAAATTTGCATGGTGGCTTTTGCAGCCTGAAGGGTGGCATCCACTACACACTGAAGTTTAAAATCATTTTCTAATAAATTGAATAGGGGCATGTCCCTAACCCCTTAATGTGTTTATAGAGGCACTAGCGCGGCGTACGCAACATTTTTGGTCGTTTCATTTAGCAAATAAGAATATGTGGTAAATGAATGCAAATGACATCATGCACAAATTGTTTTCATACTCAACTAGTCGTAAGTAGTAGACAATGTATGGTATAAAGATGCACATATGGATGGACACGTCGCAACTAAAACGCATACTGACACGCGTACGCCATACACTAACGCATACGCAAATGCGTTAATGGACACCGCCCTTAACCCTTTCAACGACAAATCACTGAAAAAGATAATTCTTTACGATTCTGTTGAATATTTTGAAATTAATTTGACTGGATGCCATTGCTGGCAGCAACAGCTTCCAGTAAAATTAATTTCAAAATATTCAACAGTTTTCCTGTAGGATAGCAATGAAAATGAGATATGGGGAGTTCATCGGAAAGGGATAAGGCAGCAAATGCCTCCAGGCAAATTGGTTTCAAAATATTGAACGGTTGAGATTTCAATACTTAAAGGAGAATAAAGATTCAATGTGTGTACTAGTTCCATTAATAATGATCCTAAGACGTTATTCATGTACACCATATCTGAGGAAATTATAGATAATAATATACTGTAAAGTGAGAAACCCACATGCACCTAAGTCCATGTGCGTGATATGTTGTCCGGTTGCGCAAAAAATAAAACATACATGTATAATAGGTTTTGTATAGATGCGATTCCATACATATGCATCACTTATATAATTAGGAACACACAATTTTTGAAACTTTACCACTACAATGACTGGCTCGATAATCGAGCTAGTCATACCAGTGGTAACATTTTAAAAATCATGTATTCCTAATTATATAAGTGATGCATGATGCATATCCGATGTGCTTAGTCTATGCACGTGAAGGTACATGTCGCAAAATTATCAAATTTATGCACAGGTAATTTCCTTGGCATAGTGCCAAATTACGTCACAGACGCCTGGAGAAAGTCGGTGCCATGTTTAATACGGGTCACGGACAGGTTTTCACGTGCTTGTGGGTTTGTTCATTATGTATTATGCAACACGCTCACGCTGATGGATACGGATAATGCATCATGTACATGCAAGTTCCCTGCTTTAATCGTTAGCTAAAGATTTAGCCAACCCTGATTTTTATTAGCCAGATTTCAACTTTACTAGCATTTGGCTAACTGGCTAGATCCATCCTTGTCATAAACCCACCTACTGGTACAGTTACATCAAGATACTCAAAGTAGAGTACAGCTCAGAAACAAGTTAATGTGTTTGCAAAAAACAAAACGTATTGTTGAATATTTTGAACACAGCAACACTGAATTGGATTTGATGACATTGCTGCCTTCTTCCAATCCAATTATGTTCAAAATATTCAACAGAACATTTCTGACATCGTGTTCCAAATTGTACCAACTACCATGTTTCTGTTTTTGTTTTTGAAACATGTTAAGTTATTTATGAGCTGTACTGTGTGCTCAAAGTAGAAGTTATTGAAAAATCATGTATTCCTAATTATACCGAGTATATGACACCCAAGATCACAGAACTAATGCAGAGATGGAAGAATATGTTATAAATGTACATTTAATGCTTATTAAACATTTAATGGTCAAGATTGTTCACAAAAAACTTTTCCCCAGTGAATGTCCATTTGCATGCGGCGTTAAGACAATTTTTGAAACTTTACCACTGGAATTCTTCTTCTTCTTTTCGATCGCTGGTATCACACTTGGGGAGCCGTTCTCAAGATGAAATCTGTTGTTTTCTGCAGTTCTTCCACAGGCTGATACAGCTTTTCAAGAAAAGAGGTTGACAAAGGCCAGATCTCTTCTCTCAGCAGCTGATACGTACTGCAACATTGAAGTATGCGCTCTGTGGTCTGTTCTGCTTCTCCACAAGGACAAGCGGGCGATGTCGTAAGGTGGAACCGCCTGTACATGTGTTGGTTTAGTCTGTTATGTCCAGTTCTGAGACGAAAAATGGTCACTTGCTCTGGCCTCGAGAGATGATGGTAGGCATCGTCTGATTGAGGTGTTCTATAGAGTGACTTGATGATAGTCTTCATCTCTGTATGTGTAACCATGTTTTCTGTCTGATTCACTTCTGCACCCACCTTTGCCATCTTGTCGATTATCGAGCCAGTCATTGTAGTGGTAAAGTTAAAAAAATTGTCTTATCTTTGCATGCAAAACTACATTCCTAAACACTACTGCAGAGGTCGGCCTTGGTCGGTTTGACCATTAAAGGGTTAAGTCAACTTGGTTAAAACCGGCCTGCGAACTGATTTTGGGTAATGTCCATTTGCAGGCCAAGAGACTACTGTTTTTGACAAATTTACCACTGGAATGACCGAGCCAGCAATTCCAGTGGTACATTAAAAAATAGGCTTCTCTTTAGCCTTCAAAAGGAGATTGAATAAACAAACCTTCTTGACCAATATGACCCATTAAAGGGTTAATTAATGGCATGCACGATTGTGTGCATTCGCGCAATGCTTGCGCTGTAAGACAGCAATTTGGGAAAATGATATTATTTACCCCTCAAGACAGAAGCTGCTTATGTATCACTGAACCAGCACGTAATCAATATTCCAATCATAAACGTTATCTATAAAGGCTGACGAAAAATCAATCTATTACAATTCTAGCACTGGATCTGATGAACTCATGCACACTAAGCTTTACAGCATCACCATGTCTTACACAGTTAACCCTTTCACTGACAAATCACTGTCAAAGTAAATTATTTTCGTTATAATAAACTTACTGTTTTGAAAATAATCTGACCGGAAGCTGTTGCGAGGGCAATTATAAGCAGTAGCAACGAATACTGGTTCAAGCAGTTGCTGCCATAACAGCTCCCAGTCAAATTAATTTCAAGATTCAGCTCAGAATATTCCTGAATTCTGTACCCATTATGCCCATTAGAATTATATCTGATTTTTACATGCAGTTCTTTGCTCAAATACTGTATAAGGGTTAACCCATTAATGGAGCAATCCAGTTTAACGATTAATCAAATGGCATGATAATAAACTTGTATGTCACATGTAGGCTGACGTCATACTTAATTACATCATGAATGACACAATTTAAAAATAAACAATAAATGCCAAATTATTATAATAGTCTGTCAAGTTGTATGAATTGTGTGTCTTTACCATTTACTAACCGTTAAACTGATGAATATTTTGAAACTAATTTGACTGGACAACACATTCAACAACTTAACTGTATATTTTCTGGAAATTGAGATTCAGGGAGTGCCGGGATCGATCGATCACAACACGGACAAAGCGTGGGTGGAGCTTAACTAGACGGGACATAGTCAAAACTGGATTCCTCCATTAACATGGTCCTGAAAAATGCATATTTGCAGGCCGATTTAAAAAAAAAATTTACCACTGAAATGTCTAGCTCAATTATAAAGTGAGCCAGTCACTCACGTGGAATATTTTAAAAAATAGTCATTAACTTGGCCTCCAAAACAAAAATTCCAATTTCCTTAACAAAACATGACCATCAAATGGTTAATTCAATCAGTTATTTTTACTCCTGGCAGAGATTAAGATGTAGAATATTTACTGTGATAGCATTATATCATAAAGCCCGACTGAGACAGTAGGAATCTGCTCTGCGGACACCCTCAGTATGCTGTTGCTTATCGACGCCCTATTATTCTTCCTTACCCGGAGATTACTCATATTCCTCAGACAGTGGCCTGCCAGTTGCCATGAATATAGTCCAGCTAGTTGCCATTAAAATATTGCCCACACAGCGCTCCTGTTAAATGATCTAAGAGCTTGCACGTCTACACCACCGCCACCGGAGATGGATTAGTAGCTTGTTACTTTAGCAAACCGTATACAAATGTTATGTGGTGAATAACATACATGCGCATTAATTTTAAAAGCACTTTGTTTTTAATACTCACTCTTGAGAAGCTAGCCTGTTATACGCTTGGTCAATATTTACGAAAATCTATCCAATTAACGATTATCAGTCCAAGTCTGATGTCAACTGGTTAATTGCTACAAAGTTAAAAGACAATCTATACACCGGTGTACATTTTGGAAACAATGTTGCTGAAAGCTGTTGCTGTCTAGTTGCTGTTATAGACAGCAACAGCTTTCAGCAACATTGTTTACAAAATGCCCACCAGTAATCATATATGTAACATAACTGAAATTATGAATATCATTTATCCAGGTGTTAAAAAAACGTGATCTATCTTTTGACTGATAAAGCACAACCCCACCCATCCTCTCCAGCCCCATCTCCACCTTCTTCACCAAAAACATGCCAAAACTAGTAATCACATGATTACAGGCTGAAATTTGATTGGCTGTCTCCTTCATATTTTTGTCTGGTTTGAAATATGAAACGTGCTTACGCATTATCATACAATGTACCATTACACAGCTTTATCTACAAGCTTCCGTTGTATGACAAGTGTATGGTGCCAGTGTCCACACTGTCAGTGTATATACAACTGTTGTTTGACTTTGGCATAACAGTATAAACCTCGTTTATCCCTTTTACACACAAACTGGCCGACAACTGCTTCGGTAGTCGTTTTGTAAAATGTCCATTTGCAGACTAAGAGAAGACTTTTGAAAATTTACCACTGGAATGACTGGCTCGATAACCGAGCTAGTCATTCCAGCGATAAAATTTCAAAAAAAGTCTTCTCTTGGTCTGCAAATGGACATTTTCTAAAAGAAAACTAAAATTTCCTTAAACAAATTTGGCCATTTCTCAAGACCACACTGAAGTCATTTTTGAAATTTGAATACTTGATTGATTTAATAAAGGGTTATTTTTAAAACCTCTTTAGCACTCATATCAGCCAAAAAACAGCTTCCACAGTGGTTTTGAGAACTGTCCATTTGCAGACCAAAAGAAGACTATTTTTTGACAATTTACCACTGGAATGATGATTTACCACCAGTCATTCCAGTGGTAGATTCTCAAAACTTGTCATCTTTTGGTCTGCAAATGGATATTTTCTATGAGAAAATCGAAATTTTCTTGACTAAATTCGAGGGTTAAAGGGTTTTAAGCAAGCTACATTAACCACTGAATGGCCAAGCCAGACCGGCCAAGAGAAGACTACTTTTGAAAACTGGCTCAACTATCAAGCAAGTACTTCGAGTTGTAAATTTTCAAAAATACGTGTACAGTACATAATCTTAATTTTCTTGGCATGCAAGAGGACATTTACTAAGAAAACAACCCCATTAGCTATAAGTAGAAGCCTAAAAGCCACTTTCCATGTGTTGCTAATATGTGCATTGTGCATAACGCGCAGCGTATGCATATTATAATTTTCCATGGACACGTATCCAATGCGTATACGGTTTGCCTATAGTATGTGTTTTTGTAAGAAATGTTTAAAAGGAGCTGAAAATTTGGAGAATACCTTAATGTACCGTCATATGTGGGGATTTCTTCTCCATATGCTGCGCGTATGCATGGAAAAATCGCTCCAAAAACCATTTTTTGGCGGAGACACATGCACAGCAATATGCATCACGCGTTACGGACCCATGGAAATCATATAATGCACAGTTAAGCTTGCATCCAAAATATACTCATACGATTGCAATAGACACGTACATGGAAAACAGGCTTAAAGGTTTTAGCCAGAATTACAAAAACGAAGTATCATACATGTACCAGACATTTAAAATTTTGAATGGCCTTACTATGGGAGTTTTTAGCGATAAAGAATCCAAGATGAACACCAATCCATTAATCTGAAAGCTTTCGAAAGTGGAAAATTTGAAATCATACCACAATATACATAAACAAGCCCAATTTTGGCGTTAAAATCACACACAAATTTGGCCACCAAAATATTGAAATCTCAGTGGCCATGTATTTTATTGTACTAAATTCACTTGAACAAACCAGTATGGCCCATATGGAGTCGACAAATTTCGGTCTGATCCCTTCAACGGTTCGGGAGAACTCATTTTCGTGAAGGTTATGTCAATCGAGATGGCTGTTGAGGCATTTGGCCAATCAGGTTCCCATGAACAAAGGTGGATGTTGCCTAAATAATGTTTCATGAGCTTAAAATTAATCCCCCAAGCAGATTCAGAGAAAAAGACATTTCTAACATGAGGCCCAAGGGGCCTGTATCGCTCGCTCTCCTGGACCATAGGGCATTTCAACTAGAATGCTCTTTATCAACAAGATGGCCACCAAACCCTTTATCCGACAGTTTCGAAAATTGTAAATTTGTGATCAGAATACCGCAAAACACATACAAAACCAATTACGGCCTCAAAATCCATCAAATAAAAAAAATCCAATATGGCCGCCAAACACACTATATTTTGATTGACACACGCCGGCCATGTTTTTTGACGGATCAACTTCTCTTGAACAAACTCTAATGGCCCTTAGGCCCTAATCATATTTACCAAATTTCGGCCCGATCACTTCAGGGGTTCTGGAGAAGTCATTTTCGCTACAAATAGGTCAACCAAGATGGCCGCTGAACCATTTGACCAATCAAGTTCCCTTGAACAAACTTGGTTCAGCTCTAACCCGAGATCATATTTCATGAGATTTGCATCAATCCCCTAAGCGGTTTCGGAGAAGATTTTTAAAGACGTTTCCTAAAATCTGCCTAAATCCAAGATGGCCACCAGCCAAATTGGCCAATCGGGTTCATTTGAACAAACTTGGATTCCGATGCCTTAAGGATGCTTCCTGCCAAATATAATTGAAATTGGCGCAGTGGTTCTTGAGAAGAAGTCGTTTAAAGGAAAAGTTGATGGACGACGGACGGATGACGAACAGACGATGGACTGTCGCTACGGCCTAAGCTCAATTGGCCTTTTCAGGCCAAGTGAGCTAAAAATCAGCCAAAATCCAAGATGACCGCGCCCAAATTGGTTTCATTTAAAAACATGGATCTCTGTCAAACGGATGATTTCTGTCAAATATAATTGAAATTGGCCTAGTGGTTCTCGAGAACAAGACATTTTAAATTTCCTATTGCTTTAGTACGGGAGTTTTTGATGGGAAAATAATCGAAGATGGCTGCTAGACCGTTTATCCAAGTTCCGAGAATAGGAAATTTGAAATCAGCATACCTAAAAACATATATACTGAACCAAAAAAGTTTAGCAACACTGAGAATATTACTGTATAATTGTTATTTAACAAAAACAATAAATTGATTCAAATATATTATTTAATTGATAGGTCATTTTCCAATCTGAACAACAGTCTCTAAGTCTTGTTACTGTAATGCTAGCATCGCACCTTTAACACGGCATCATTCAGCGGAAGGGTCCAATTTAAAAAATGACACTGAGCTGTCAATACCGGTTGTGACCGCTGCGTGCATAAACCACCGCCGTACATCGCTTTCTCATGCTTCGAATTAAGCACCTGATGTCATGAAGAGGAATCGCATCCCATTCCTGGAGCAGTGCAGCTTCCAGCTCCCGCACATTGTGAAGATGTGGATGGTTCTCACGCACTATACGGCCAAGAATGTCCCACACGTGTTCGATAGGAGACAGGTCCGGTGATCGCGCTAGCCAGTCCAATACCGGAACGTTGTTAGCCTCAAGGAAATCACTGGTGACCCTAGCTGAATGAGGACGGGCGTTGTCTTGCTGGAACATAAAGTCTGCATGATGCTGCATAAAAGGGATGACAACAGAGGCGACAACTTCTTCACAGTAACGCTGAGCCGTTAAATTTCCGTGAATCACAATAAGATCTGTTTTGCCATTTTCATGGATTCCAGCCCACACCATGATACTGCCGCCACTGAATCTGTCGTGCTGAATGATGTTGGCTGCATCATACGGTTCTCCTAAACGTCGCCAAACCCATTGCCTACCATCTGCCACATCCACACAAAACCTCAACTCATCACTGAACAAAACGTGGCTCCATTGTTGAGCACGCCATCGCTGATGAGTTCTTGCCCATGCAAACTGATTCTCGATGTGACGCTCTGTAAGCGGAACAGCAACAAGTGGACGACGGGCATGCAGTCCAGCATCATGGAGTCTGTTTCGCACAGTTTGTGCATGCACTGTAGTGCCGGTAGCGGTGTGCAAATTACGGGACAGCCGCGGCGCAGTCTCAAACCTGTGACGTTGTGATGACATCACTAAGTAGCGGTCTTCTCGTGGTGTTGTTGCTCTCGGTCTGCCAGATCGTGGTCGGTCATTAACATGTCCAGTTTCCTGCTCACGTTGGCGGAGACGGGAAATGGTTGAGGCGTGAACATTAAAATGTCGAGCAACAGCGCGAATGCACTGCCCAGCAACGGGTCTTCCCATTGCTTCATGGCGCTGATTTTCGGGTAGCCCTGGGTGGCGGCCCATGTTCAGTAGGGTAAACTTTAAGCGTTTTCTGTTAACGTTCGTTATCTGCCTTTGCAATATGGTGAATTTTTGCCTTCGCTACCCGCCAATGTGGGCCAGTGCATGAAAAATGCATTTTCACATGCAGTAAGCGTGCGGCCGAGAAATGCAAGCAATGATCTGCATTTCTTCATGATCAGCGAGACATTACATTGACGAAACATGCCTGCAAATTTGGTTATAAATGGACGCATAGTTTTAATACAACAAACCAAACTTCACTGTTGCTAAACTTTTTTGGCTCAGTATATATAGAATCAAGTTCTGTGGTGGCCATGTTTTTTACCTATTAATGTCCGTTTAATGGCCCTAATTATATCTTACAAATTTCGTCCCGACATGTTCATCGGTTCTGAAGAAGTCATGTTAGCAAAAACCAGTTCATCCAAGATGGTTGCCAAAGCATTCGGCCAATCAAGTTCCCGTAAACAACATTGATGCTGCTGTGTCCATAGATGTTTCATGAATTTTGAATTAATCCCACAAGCAGTTTTAGAGATTTTCAGACATTTTGAAAAAGCAGCCAAAATCCAAGATGGCCGTTGGCCGTTGGCCAAATTGGCCGGTTGGCTTCATTTGAACAAACTTGGATCACTATTCCCTAGGATGCTTCCTGTCAACTATAATTGAAATCGGTCCCGTGGGTCTTGATAAGTCATTTAAAAAAGTTGATGGAAGACAGACAGATGGACGCTAGATGACAGACCGCTGGCGGATGGTCGCCACTCAATAAGGTCAGAGCTAAAATTTTTATTTTTCTTGAACAATCTTAACAGGTACTTGATTGACAGATCAGATCCCTCCATTAACTAGTTGTCCTAATCAGTGCCAACTTAACCCGCTAACCCTCAAATTTGTTCAAGAAAATTTCAATTCTCTAATAGAAAATGTCCATTTGCAGACTAAGAGAAGACTATTTTTTTTTAAATTACCACTGGAATTCCAGTGGTAAATTTTCAAAAATAGTCTTATCTTGGTCTGCAAATTGATGGATATTTCTCAAGACCACTGTAGAAGTCGTTTTTGGCTGATATGAGTGTTAAAGGGCTAAAATCTCTTTTACTAAGTTGTGGTTACTTGTTAACTGTCTCGCTGCTGCAAGCCACCAGACAATAATTTCAATTAGCAATAACTCTGGACCTGCTGAACATTTTAAAAACAATTTGACTGAAAATTGTTGGTGCTTAGTCACCAACAACTTTCCATCAAATTGTTTTAAAAATATTTAGCCGGTCCAAAGATACAACCCCTGGGATATGTTGTCAGCAAAAACTCAGCAGCTAGACAGTTAACCATAAAAGCCTATATGTAAGTACTAAACAATAAACACTGCATCATGTATAAATTTTATAAGCAAATAATTAAGTCTTATCCTCAAATTAAAATGCAAACCTGGCCACATGTAATCAGGTGACTGACTAATCATGCTCCTGCATATGCGCTGTGCTCACTCAGGCAGATAAGGGGGGGGGGGGGGGTAGTGGTGGGGAGTCTGGGACTCGCTGTAATGGCACATAATTAACCTGCTTGCAAAAACAAACTGTTATTTCTGCATCAGATCCTTCCTAGAATTTAACGCCTAACCACTCAAGCTGACCTGTGGCAGTGGTTCTGTGAAATGTCCTAAAGAAGAAGACTATTATTTAAATTTACTACTGGAATAACAGTCATTTCATTGGTAAATTTCCAAAAGATAATCTCATGCTCTGCATATGGACATTTTCCATGTGAAAATTGAACAAATTTTTGGATTAATTCTTTCGTGGCGATAGATAATCGAGCCATTCATTTCAGTGGTAAATTTTCAAAAATAGTTTTCAATTGGTCTCCAAATAGACATTGAATAAGCAAACATTTTCATTTTCATGACCAAATTTAGCCATTAACCATTTAATGGTCAAATTTGTTCATGAAAATTTAGATTTTCTCATAGTAGATGTCCATTTGCAGGCCATGAGAAAACTATTTTTGAGAATTTACCACTGGAATGGCTGGCTCGGTTTCCAAGCCAGTCATTCCAGTGGTAAATTTTCTAAAATAGTCTTCTGTTGGCCTCCAAATGGACTTTGCCAAGACCACTGCAATGGCCCGGTGTGGCCGGCTTGACCATTAAAGGGATAAAGGGTTAAATGATGAACTAAATAAAGATGTTGTACAAGTAGATGATGTACAAGCAGGTATCATTACCGACACATTAACTATTCACTGATTTGTAACACTGCCAAAATACATCATCATCATCATCATCAAATAACATAGACTTGTCTTGGACACCCGCTTTTCTCATTAACTCGTTAATGGTCATGGCAGCCAAAAAACACCCTCTACAGCGAACAGTCTTTCAAGAGAAATGTCTGTTTAAATGGCAAGATTAAACTATTTTTTTAATTTTACCACTAGAATGACTGGCTCGGTAACCGAGCCGGTCATTCGAGTGGTAAAATTGAAAAAAAGAACCTCTTGGCCTGCAAATTATGGACACTCACTACACGGAGATGCTAATTTTCTTGACAAATCTTGACCAGCAGAGAGTTAACAGCATGTATAAATTGGCACTGCTAACAGATGATTCCCTCTATAAAATTAACCACCAATGAATTCCCCCATATATCTCATTTTGAACGCAACACTACAGGAAAACTGTGGAATATTTTGAAATTTGTTTGACTGGAAGTCATTACTGTCTGAGGTAGTAATGGCTTCCACTCATATTAATTTCAAAACATTCAACATGATAAGTTTTATGTCGCAATGAATATACTTTTTCAAGGATTCATTGTTGAAAGGGTTAATCATTTGTCTCAGGATAAGCATGCAATTGTTATTCCTAAATGTGTGTCATTACTGTGAGGAGACTTAACCCTTTATCTACCAAATCTCTTTACGAAGATTTTAATTTTCTCAAAGAAAATGTCAATTTGCAGACCAACCGATGACTTTTTTTTAAATTTACCTCTGGGAAGAGCCAGTCATTCCAGTGGTAAATTAAAAAAGTCGTCTCTTGGTCTGCAAATCGACATTTCTCAAAACCGCTACAGAAGCTGATTTTGGCCGACTTGATTGTTACTGGGTTAAGGACATCTAGTAGCAGTTCCACTGGGACCAATATACATATATATCATTAACAAAATCTATCTTTTCCCCTACAGGCTCCAGTTGATGTGTTTTCTATTCATTGTCATTGCCAATGTTTGCAATATTTACATTGTCTATTGACTAGGAGGAATAATTTATTGGAGAAGAATCCAATATGTATATTACATGTATACCATCAAATGTCAACAGCAGTGACATCAGCCGGGGGGGGAGGGGGGGGGGGGGGGGGTAGCACACGCACTAGCCAAACTATTATAAGCAGTTGCTTAATCTTTTCACACTAGTCAGGGGCTAGCATTAACACTTTCACGACGAAGCCCTCTGTATTGGTCTTGGGGAATTTCCATTTGCAGGCCAAGAGAAGACTATTTTTGGACATTTAATAAGTAAATATTTTAACTTTTTTTAACAAATTTCATCATTAAAGGGTTAACCATTGCTTCTGCTGATGCTCATAAAAACTTATCTGGAACATTAGGGTTTAACCCTTTATCCCTCGAACTTGTTCAAGAAAATTTAAATTTTCTCATAGAAAATGTCAATTTGCAGACCAAGAGAAAAATATTTTTGAAAATTTCCAACTGGAATGACTGGCTTAGTTCTCGAGCCAGTCATTCCAGCAGTAAATTTTCAAAAATAGTCTTTTGGACTGCAAATTAACATTTCCCAAGCCCAGAAGCCGTTCTTGGCTGACATGAGTGCTAAAGGGTTAATGTGTTAACTAAGGCTTTAACTGTCTGCTGAGTTTTTGCAGACGACATATTCCAAGGGGCATATCTCTGGACCTGCTAAATATTTTGAGAACAATTTGAGTGAAAGTTGTTGGTGGCTTAGTTAAATTGTTTTCAAAATATTAAGCACGTTAAGCATTTTTGATCATTGAAATTATTTGTCTGGTGGCTTGCAGCAGCGACAGTTAACACTCAAATTTCTTCAAGAAAAAATGGCTCAATGTTATATCGAGCTAGTCATTCAAGTGGTAATTTTTCAAAAATACTCTTCTCTTGGTCTGCAAATCGACAATTCTCAACACCACTGCAGAAGCCACTTTTTGGCACGCCAAAAGCCACAAGCCAAGCTTGTGCATGAAAGCGTTAAGTGTCCATGATGTTTCCATAAGTAACCCTTTATCCTCGAATTACTTCAAGAAAATTTCAATCCTTTCATAGAACATGTCCATTTGCAGACCAAGAACACTATTTTTGAAAATTTACCACTGGAATGACCGGCTCAGTTATCGAGCCAGTCATGGCTCAGTTATCCGAGCCAGTCATTCCAGTGGTAAAGTTTCAAAAATAGTATCTTTTTGGTCTGCAAATGGACATTTCTCAAGACCACTGCTGAAGCCTCTCTTCGCTGATATGAGCGTAAAAGTATGAGTGTTAGTGTGTTTAAGACACCATGGCATTTTTCCAAGATTTTAAATGCATGACATCCTGGTCATTTTCCGGACCCGTATGAACCCTGAAAATAGCTAATCCTGACTCACCTCTGAATGCTGTGGGACAGCTGGAATCAGTGTATTGGCACTATATGTACTAATAGAATCTGCACTACTCGACGTATCTGCTGATGATGACACTGTCGTCATTGATGTGAACGATTCACACGACGGCAACGAAACATTATCCGAGAATGCCGAATCCGTCTCTCCGGAATCACAGGTACATCCAATATCAGAAACGGATAAAAAATGAGATCCTTCCGTAATTTCTGAACAAAGTGCTTCTAGTTCTGCCTGAGCAAAATCATTGGTGCCACTATCACGATTATCCTCCTTCATGGCACACTGAGACCCTCCGGCGTGACGTTTTAACGTCTGTGATAATTGCGATTGCGTAAACGTAATCTGACTTTCCAATTCACATAATTCTCCCAGAATTGTATCAAGATTCACTTCCTCGGACTCTGCAACAAATAGACAATCTAGTAAATAACCAGACTTTACAACTGCAAAGCATTTTCAAAAGATACAATTTTGGTCTATGAATAGATCAGCAGAATAATCCCCTTTAAAACATGTCAATTACATGAAATAGTTCAAGAAAAAAACTGAAGCAACAGAAAGATTTCTTTAATGGCCATCCAAACTGCATGGTCAACTGAGCAATTCACTGCTTAGGAACCTACTAGCAGCGTAACTATTATAAATAAATATACCAGTATATATCACAAAACCAAGTACTCCACTTCCTTAAAAAAAACCTCGCATAAGATAAAGTCCTCATCTTGGACAGACTTTGATGAATTGAATCATCCTCAAGCTGGCATCCTGCCGAATCACAAAGTACCTCATCAAACCTATGCGAGGTATTTTTAAGTTAGCCCTACTTCCCGCTGCTGGCTAGTCAATAGTCTAAAGGGAGTTACAATAATCTAATGTACTGCAGATGATAGGAAGAAGCCGCGAGTGTTTGATAATACATGCTTAAATTCCTGCCATGTGGCTACCAGTAATACATGCTTAACATTGAAGACCACCTTTGTAAAAACCAAAACTGAACCAAAAAAACCAAGTGATATTTGTATATTTTTTAATCAATTGTAATTCAGTAAAATCATTTTGTGGCCAAAAGACAACAGTTCTTTAAAACAGGTGGTCCTTTAACCACTTGTCTTAAAGAGCCACAATCTTTTGGTGACAAAATGTAAGTGGTCTTTGTAGACAGTGTTATCTTTAGTGCATTAGAGGAGCCATGATACGTTGAAGGATCCATCAATCCGAGTTAACAGTGAGTAGAGTTGCTAAATCTGATTAAAACGAATGGAATGTTGAACACCTGGTATTATCTCGGTAACTAACTACCTTATAAAATACAAGAGGTCCAAGTGGTCATGCATCGCTCACCTCAGCCATTGCCATATCAAATACAAAGGCCAGGTTCTACATGTAGAGCCCTATCCATTTTTTGTCACAAATTCAACGGTTCTGCTCAGAAACACAGAAATTTAGCCTTTAAATGTACATTTTTGGAAATTCATAAATTAACTAATTCAAATTCTCGTTAGAAGGGTTAATGAAGCCTATATGTACCATACTGTGTTCCACCTATGCCTTTAATGGTCATACTGGCCAAAACCGGCCTCTGCCATGGTCTTGTGGAGAATACAATATTAGAAAATTTACCACTGGAATGACTGGCTCGATAATCGAGCCAGTCATTCCAGTGATAAATTTTCAAAAATAGTATTCTCCTGGCCTGTAAATGGACATTCAATAAGAAAATATTTAAAAAATTTTAACCAACTTTGACAAGTAAAGGGTTAAGGAGGAATAGCATCTTAAAGAATTTCAGGAGTTTTCGAAAAAATACAAGATAAATACTGGAAAAGTTGATCTAAAATTCTCCTTAGTAGAGTTGAAACCTACCACAATATGATGATTCCACCCCAGTTTCATTGAAATTGAGCAAATGATTAAGGAAGGAGCAGTGGTGCTTTAAACGATTTGTGGAAATTTTTTTGGAAAATCCAGGATGGTGAGAGCTCTAAAAGATTAATCAATCAAAATTCTGAATAGAAGCTCCGAGGCCTACCGCCATAGGATCCTTCCAGCCCAATTTGTTTAAAATCTATCAAGCGGTTTAGGAGATATGTTTTACAAGCAAAATTTTACTGATGACAGATGGTTGCCAAAATTTTTTTTTAAAAACTCTCTTGGGTCTGCAATTGACATTTTCTGTGAGAAAAATTTAAATTTTCATGAACAAGTTTTGAGAGTTAAAAAGGCCTAATGGGCAAATGATTTTAAAACTTGCAAAGTAATCGAAGTGAGAATTATTTTTTTTAATTGGCCACTGGAATGACTGGTTCAGTATTATCAAGTCAATCATTCCAGCGTTAAAGCGATGCTAATCTCATCTCAAATGTTGTATTGCACCGATAGAATATGGATTATAGATTCCATATCATTCATATCCTGTCACATTCCCTGATCTGTATCGCAATTATCTGTTTTGTAATATCGAGTAAATGTTGAACCATGATCGACACCATTGTTTCTCCTCAAGCTATTGTGTGTGATGTCATATAAGCTCCAACGCATCACATTCTTTATTATGTAATGCTCATCCCATTGAATATTTTGAAACTAATTTGACTGGAAGTTGTTGCTGCCTATGGCAGCAACAACTTCCAATCTAATTGGTTTCAAAATATTCAACAGTTTACCTGTAGGATTGCTTTTACCAAACTATAGCTGGCACCTCTATGACTGAGCGTTTATACCGAGGCAGACACACTAGGATTTTTCCGATTGGTTGAAAAGTAAATCATGACAGCCATCATAGGGTGAAGAAATGTACCAACATTTAACTACTAAATCCTGAATATCTTTCCTTAGCTGCGTGATAAAAAGCTTAAAATTACCTGGATAGTTTATGACCGGCGTGTTAGATCACCTGAATAGCTATCAAGAGATAGGATTATTTATCCTTTAAGTTTCCAAAAGTTTTCTTCTCTTTATCTGTAAACGGACATTTCTGGAGATCAATGGTCCTTTCCATTTTTAGCTATGCCCCGCCCATCACTAGCTAAGCTCCACCTACACCTCCCCGTGTTGGGATTGAGCAATCTCCAAATGCCCTAGCTATCAATTTCCTGATAACTATACAGGGAAGCTGTTGAATATTTCTTAACTAATTTGACTGGGAGCTGTTGCTGCCTATGGCAGCAATAGCGCCCAGTCAAATTAGTTAAGAAATATTCAACAGAATATTTATTAAATATACACCTGTGCAAAAGTTAAGCACCACCCTATTTTTACGCACATGCGAGGGTATATTCATGTGCTATGAAGAAAGCAATAGCATAAACATTTATGTACCCATCCATCTTAGTGCAAGAGGTAATAATGCAACTAGAGGAATGCTGATTATGATGGTGGGGAAACACTGTATGTTTTTGTTTGAACTTGAAAACGAGGCCTGAATATGGTTACGTTGACACAACTGACAACTATTGCCCTACAGTTGACACACGTGGCTAGATTGTCATTAATGGTGTCTGAAAACGAAGTTTAACATCTGTGCACGAGTTTGAGACTGTCATTATTAATACCGGGTATATCCACCTTGTGCCTGGATGACGGCCTGGACACGACGTCTCATGCTGGTCACCAACCGACTGATACGCCATTGTGGTATTCGTTGCCATTCAAGATGGAGTGCGTCTGATAATTCCTGTAGGTTCTGCACAGGAGGATCCCTCCTTCTCACCATGTTTCCCAGAATGTCCCAGATATGCTCAATAGGGTTCATGTCAGGGCTCCTTGCTGGCCATGGTAGGGTTTCGATGGCATTCTGGCGGAGGTATTCATGCACAGCTCTAGCACGATGTGGTCGGGCGTTGTCATCCATGAATATAGGGTGGGTTCCAGGTGCATGATTTACAAAATGAGGGACCACAACTCTATCCAGTATGGAATCTTGATATCTTTGTCCATTTAGTGTTCCAGGTACAGTCAACAGATCCAGCTTACAATCAAATGAGATGCACCCCCATATCATAACGGAACCTCTACCAAATGGAACTTCTTCCATGATGTTACATTGGTCGTACGCCGTGCGTCTGGACCTCCATACACGAGTTCGACCATCTGTGGCATGAATCAGGAACCGACTTTCATCGGACCAGTGTACCCATCTCCAGGATCTCATGTTCCAGTGTCTTCTTTCGTTGCACCACCTCAGACGCTCCTCTTTGTGGTGTGCAGTGAGGAGAGGACGTCTGACAGGTCTCCTAGCTTTCATGCCAGCAGCATACAGTCTCCTTTTGACGGTAGACATTGACACTCTATTGCGCGTTTCCCATTGCTGGCTGAGCACTCTGCTGTTGGTGAATGGAGATCTCCTAACACGGCGTACTAGGGCTCGATCATCACGGGCAGTAGTCTTCTTCGGTCTTCCAGATCTAGGCCTGTCCTTCACCTCATTAGTTTGCCCATGTTTTGCAATCAAACGACTGATTACAGTATGGTTAATGTTCAGCTGTCTGCCAATCTCTGCATGACATACCAGTGGTATGCATGCCTATGATTTGCCATTTCACACGATCACTTAACCTTCGTCTTGCCATAGCGGTTCACAATCAAGAGCTAATTCTCTCTGTACAAATAAACCACGGTCATGAACACAAAATTCCTAATCTTGTCGCCTAAATCTGTATGTAATGTTCTACACCTCAAACTGGACTTTTACATAACTGAACACGTGTGCTGTTTCCCGCCACGCACGGAGATCAAGCGGCGTGAAGTCATGCATGCATGTGCATTTCGTACTTGGAATTATGTCAGCTAACGCGGGGACAAAAAGTATGGCAGTCTAGTTATACCATCATGTTTCTACGTTCTATTGTTTTTGCTGGTGCTTAACTTTTGCACAGGTGTATAGTTAAAGCGAACAATTTGTACAACAACTCATAGACTGGCTTCAAATATACGTTCGTAATGTACTTATCGACATCATTCATTATGATGTCATTGTACACATCACGTAGTTGATTATGATGTCATATGATGGGTGGGTACACTGGAAAGGTGTATTGCAGAAGTCATTTTAGGAGCCATTACCATGAAAGAGTTAACATACTGGTCTTTTATTTTGAAATTAATATAACTGGAATCCACAGCTGCCTAATATAGAAATGCCCTCCAGTCATATTAATTTCAAAATACTCAACAGCTTTCCTGTTTGTTTGCCCCGGGATTGAGATACAGGGAATTTATCAGTGAAAGGGCTAACATTATCCTCGAACATTTCTTTATAGGATCCATGGAAGCAATGAGAACATGACATGGCAATACATTCCACAAAAGCCAGTGAAACAAACTATTCACCAACCTTCATCATTGAGAAATGAGCAGCGGAAACTATCCATGGCCATTTTTGGTGTCACGACGGTCTTCGTGCGCCGTTTCACGGTGCCCATGTTCTCAGCCAGATCAGCATCCAGACCCTGACAATTAGACAACAGATTGACATCATTAGCATATATGTACAACGCATCCTACATGCTTTATCAAGAGACCTTCTCAGAGCTAGACCCATTCTCAAATAAGATTAGTCGCTAGCCATGCTGTTTCATGGAGCAGTTTACCATAACCCTTTAATATCCCTCAAATTTGTTCAAGAAAATTTAAATTTTCTCATACAAAATAAGACTATTTTTTTTAATTTGCCACTTGAATGACTGGCGCAATAACTGAGCCAGTCATTCCTGTGGTAAATTTTAAAAAATGTGCTTCACTTGGTCTGCAAATGGACATTGTCAGGACCAGTGCTCAAGCCGTTTTTTGCTGATATGAGTCCTAAAGGGTTAATGGTTAACATTTTCCAAGAAAATAAAACATTTTGGTTCAAAAGTCATTTGCTGGCAAATATTAAGACTTTTAAAAAATTTACCACTAGCATGACTGGCTTGGTTATTGCGCCAGTCTTTCAAGTGGTAAATTTTCAAAAACAGTCTTATTTTGACCCGCAAATGGACATACTTCAAGACCACTGCAGAGGCTCGTTCTGGCAGGCTTGCCCATTAACCCTTTAACCCTTAAATCTGTTCAACAAAATTTCAATTTTCTCAAAGAAAATGTCTATTTGAAGAACAAGAGACCTGTTTTTAAAAATGTATTATTGGAATGACTGGCTCGGTTATCGAGCTAGTCATTCATGGTAAATTTTCAAAAATAGTCTTCTCTTAATCTGCAAATGAACATTTCTCAAGACCACTTAAGACGACGTTTTTGGCTGATATGAGGGTTAAAGGGTTAACGGATTAAACATGAGCTGAAAAGCCATTAATCTCTGATAATTCATTGCCCAATTTTGGCCCAATGTTTTCAGTCATTTTTGTGAAAACTAGTTAACTACGTCTTCCAACATGGCCACAAAGCAAATCAATGAATCAAATTCTCTTGAACAAACTTATTTTGTTGAACAAACTTGTTACAGCTCTCGTTGCAAATAAATTTTTATGGGTTTCATGTTAAACAACCAAGTAATTTCAGCCATGTTTAAAGGTGTTTAAAACACCACAAAATCCAAGATAAGCCCCATTTGAAAAATTGTGGGTTGGTCTGTTGTTTTATTAACCACTATAAAAACATACTTATCGTTCAATCACTACTTGTTAAATCAATTATCTGCATTTAGCTATCAGAATAAGATCTTTATGCCTGCATACACACCTCCACATGCCTATTCCTATTAATATTGACCCTCAACCAGGCTACTGGTTAAGTCTATCTCCAGCGTACTGACAGCTATAGACTGGCACCAGTCTATACTCATCCCATAGTGACGCTTGTCACTAAGCGCGCTTGCGCATGCGCACTGGAGCCCAAATAGGAAACAGATTCACTTTTCTAAATTTAAGTGCTAAATATTAAAGGCCAATTCTCAAATCTTACCATGCGGGGTGGCTGAGGCCGGGTCGTAGTGATTGAACGGTAAGTATGTTTTTATAGCGGTTAATAAAACAACAGACCAACCCACAAGGGGGTGGGGGGGGGGGGGGTCTGTGGGGGGTTGTTATTACACCACAAAAACATCCATTACCGTTCAATCACTACTTGCTAAACCCATAGATTTGGTCAGTTCCCCATTTAAACATTAGGTGGGAGATTTGAGAATCAACAAACAAGGATAAAAATCGAACCAATCTTATCCAAATGTTAATAACATAACATAATAGTGCAATTAACTCAATCACACCGTGATTAACAAATAATGAAAACTTGAACTTAAAGAAATAAATAAAAACCAAAAGAAGACTCACCATTTCTCACAGATGCACAGTCCTAACGAAAATGGTGGAAAGTGCTTGGTAAATGGTCTTCGGCTTTTTTAGTTAAAATAGTAATGTTACGAAAGAAGGAGGCTGCTGCACTATGGTCTTTGAGATAAAAGGATGTAAAAGTGGATTCAGATTTCCATCCTGCCACCCGCATGACCTCATCTAAAGACGAACCGTCAAGAGCGAAAGAAGTAGCCATACCTCTAACGCATGGGCTTTAATCTGGGAGAGATTAATTTGATCCGGTGAGGCTATCTCATAACAAAGCTTAATTGTCTCACAATTCCATCTGGCAATCGTAGATTTTGAGACCGGCTTAGATAACTCTTCCGCGTAGGAAACCCATAAATGGGATGGATCAACTCTTTTAAAATCGGTTCGCTGTTTGTAAGTTCTTAATGCCCTAACAGGACACCATAATTTATCGGATAGCGAAAAAGACGATAAAGATTTTAACATGATCGGACTAGCAGGAAAGCGGTTAGACTGAGTTTAGATAAAAAGTCCCTTCTGCGATATAAAACCAAACCGTAAACGAAACTATAAATCTATCCTTTTCCGCAGAAAGAGCATGAATCTCTGAACGCCTTCTAGCAGAGGCAGCAGCAACAAGAAAAAGGTTTTGAGAGTTAAAAGCTTAATACTAATAGAAGAAATAGGTTCAAAATGGCGACCGCCAAAACTTGAAGAACCAAAGCCAAATTCCAGGAAGGTAAAGGCTTAGCAATCGGAGGACGAATATTACCTAGACCTCTAAGAAAACTATTAACAGTCTTAGTATCCTTGACATCAGCATTCAGAAGACAAGGAAGGGAAGATGCCAGAGAAAATCTATACTCCCTGACCGTATTAGCTGACAAGCGTAAAGAATCAAACGGATAGGATAAAAAATCTAATACTTGTGGTGTAGAAACAGAATCGGGCACGAAACCTTGGTCTGAAAACCACTCACCAAAAAATTTTAAGTCGACCCTTGTAAACTCGACAGGTCGATTCCCTTCTGGCAGAGTCAATAATTTCCTGAGATCTTGAAGAAGCCTTATTCTCGAGGACCTCAGACTCAAGATTCTCCAAACGCACACGCACAGATTGAAAATTTCTGGATTTGGATGCACACAAAGACCTCTTACTTGAGATAGAAGATCCTGGGATACTGGAAGAAGACGAGAGAAGTCTACCAGAAGATCTAGGTCTATAAACCAAACCCTCTTGGGCCAAAAGGGAGCTATCAGAAGAAACTCGCAATCTTGGTCCTTGACCTTCTTCAAGACTAACGGAATCAAATTGTTGGAGGGAAGGCACAGGCGAACATTCCTGTCCAGGACTGAGACAGAGCATCCACCGCCAGGGTTTGACTGTCCGGAAAAGGAGACATGTAAGAGGAGATCTGGGTATTCAGAAAGGTCGCGAACAGATCTACTAGAGGACGATCCATAAGACTGAAAAACGCTCTGAACCGACTTCTTTAACTGCCACTGTGTGGGCGAACTTGCTGGGACATGACAGTTCGTCCGCCAGAAAATTCAGACTGCCTGGGACATGGGAGTACACTAGAAAAATCTGCCTCTTGTGGCACCACAAGAGAAGATTCCACACTTCTAGACAAAGGACAGACGACCTTGTACCTCCATGCCTGTTGATATAATACACCACTGTCAAATTGTCCGACCGAATCGAGACTGAGACCTATCACAAGATCTGACCATGAAAGGAGAGGCTTCTTGAGAGCCCACAACTCCAGAATGTTGATATGGGCTATTGACTCCTCCAGGGACCAAAGGCCGGAAACTGACAGGGAGTCCCAGACTGCTCCCCAACCCTCCTGGGAAGCGTCTGTGAAGATAATCGCCTGAGGGGAGGACTTTACCAGTGGAACACCCATCAGAAGCAGAGAACGATCCCTTAAAAATCTAGATGAGGGATCAAGTGTTCTCTGATGGGAATCAGATGTTAAACATAGAGTGGACTGACTGCTTCCAAAGGGGCATTAAATACATTTGGAAGGGTCCTCTCATCAGCCCCGCCCAAGGAATTACTTTTCTACACTGACCATCAGCCCTATCACTCTTAAAAATAATCTTGCTCTTACCATGGGAGAAGACAGGATTTCCATTGCCACTAATAAAGCCTCTATCCTTGGATCTGAGGAGAAGACTAGACCCCGGGCCAGGTCGAAAGAAACGCCTAGATGTGTAAGGATATGAGATGGAACTAGGCTTGATTTCTTTAGATTTAAAATCCACCCTAGGTTGCATGCCAGACTGCAAACTTCTGCAAGAATTCCTGAGAGAATTGAAGAAGACTTACTTTCCTAACAAATCGTCTATATAAACGTGGCGATGGATAGAACGATGAAAATTTCTGCCACGGCTGAGACTATGCGAGAAAAAGAAAAGTAGCCGTGGTCAGGCCAAAAGACATGAAGCGAAACTGCCAAACTCGATCTTAGTAAGCAACTCAGGAATTTACTGAAGGAAGGGTAAACGAAAACATGAAAGAAGGCGTCATTATGGTCCATGGAAACGACCACATACCCGGATCTAGACTGGAAAAGATCTGGGCGATGGTCTCCATCTTGACGTGGGAGTAAGAATCATGAGATTTAATCATGACATACCCCTTTGTTAAATTTAAATTAATGCAGATATGAATGTTTCAGAGTGAATAGAGATCATTTTACTAAGATTTAATGACAGGGTAGGAAAACCTACCCTAGGCTGAACGCTCTCATGTATGTATAAATTCCTTAGAATTAACATAATTCACAAAGAAAACTAACATGATAATGACCAAATTGTCAATTGAAAAGACCAGAGGAGACAAGAAAAAAGGAATTAAAAGAGGAAAGAGCTGACACAAAAGAAGGAAGGTCTATAGAAAACTTGTCTTTAAAAAGAAGAGAAAGAGTCTAAGCAATCCACCAGAGACAGGGACCAGTCATCCGAAGAGACCCTGACTGGACAAAATCTCCTCAGCCCTGACCGACTAGGGAATAGAAGAATAAGAAGGATTAGGAGATGAAGAAGAAAAGAGATGAGAAGAGTCACCAGAGGCCATAGAATCAACAGTTCAAATGGAAAGAGGAGAGCAGGGCCTCTTGGAATCTAGGTTAGAAAAACGTAAAGAATCAGAAAAGGAAAAAGATTGATCAGAAGGAATGTGAACAGATACAACATCCTGACCAGAGGACATGGAAAGAAGAGAAAAAAGCTGACATGAAAGAACGAACAAGGGACGAATCCCTAAAACAGAAAACAATGAAAAAACCAGACCTTAATCAACAATTAGAAACTCAAGTTCAAAAGAGAGAATGACAGAAACAATCAGATCAAGATGATCAAGAGGTAGAAGGAGGAAGAGAGGAATAAAGAAGAATGGAAGATGAAGAGGAAAGAACAGGACCAGAAGATCCCTGGATAGGAGAGATAGACGATGAAATATGGGGAAAACCCCAGAGGAGGGAAAAAAGAAGGACAGAAAGAGAGAGAGAGGAAAGAGAACATGACTAGTAGAAAACTTTAGCAGAAGGAGCAGAGGATGAAGGAAGAGACCTATACTTATCTTACTCATTATTATTAAAGACTTAGAACCAATATTATCATCATGTAAAGACGGATGTCATAGAGATTGATATACTAATAAAAGGAATGCTTGATAGAATGAGAATGAATCCCGGGAACATCTGGATGTTAAATACACAAAACACTAATACATGATTATGATTAAACACTACGGGATGAAAACACAACACAAAACGCTTAAAAACAGAGGCGATATAAAATCTAAGCAAAAAAGACTCACCTAAACCATGACTGTAACAACGCAGAAGAAAAAACTCGGCTTTTATTCCGTCTTCCTTCACCATAATCTTATTTCTCTATTCTCAGCGCTTTCTAGCTCTTGTAATCATTAATCTTAGAGCCATTCTCTTCCCTATAAATCCACTACTGAAACTATTCCTTTCAGCGCCTGTCAGAATTAGACTAAGAATTACGCTAGAAATGGGGATTTTCTTCAAGAAAATAGCTCCCTTTGGATAAAATAAATATGTCAACCTGCCGACATAAGAGGAAAAAAAGAGCGTGAAAAAAGGCTGAATGGCCCGAAGACAACTGGCCATCTAAAGTTGGATGAAATTAAAAACTAATTTTAATTGCGACATCTAGACATGCGTAGAATACAGACTGACTTATCGACTGCAACAAAAAACCCACCCGGCAACCAGTCGGAAGTCTTTAATTACGTTGAAATGTTTCACTGATAAAAGAATAAATGCTGAATATCTACAATTTCAAGCGAGACTTCAAGACTGGCAATGTCTCGGAATTAATATTTCAGCAATTAAACATTCCGATTTTTAAAAGCACTTACTGAAATAAAACTAACCTGGAATCTCAGTAAGAGCGATCACCGGAAATCCAAAAAAGGAAAACAGAACCGGAAGTTAATCATAGAACACCATGAAACCGGTAATGACCCGATCCCCGGATGTATGAATCCGGTAGTGAAAAAATAGGAAACGGAAATGCGCAAACCGGAAGAAGACAAACGGAAACTTAACCCAGATGTACAGTAAAAAAACAGAATAAACAAAGGAACTGGAAATATGCAAAACCGGAAGTCAGACCGGATACAGAAAAAACGGAGGTAGATGCAGAAAACGGAAGTAACCCCTGTCCAGAGGACGGAAGTCTATTTGAGCCTGAACGACCCGGAAGTACACCTCTAGAAACAGAAGCGGAAGTGTACAGACAGGAATTCAAACCGGAAGCGGAAGCGCTTCTACCGGAAGACGAAAAATAATAGGAGTCCACAGACCCCGGATATCCGGCATCACCGGAAGCGCTGCTAAAACCGGAACTAGGAACCGGATCTTGAAGACCCGGATGTCCTACAAAAATGGAAGACATACCGGAAACGGACGGAACGGAAGTAATAACTGGATCTGGACGACCTGGATTTCCTGCCAAACCGGAAGTCCTACCGGAAACGGATGCCAGAGAAGAAAGAACCGGAACCTGAAGACCCGGATGTCTTGCTAAACCGGAAGTAAAAACGGAAAAAGGAAGTAAACCTGAGTCCAGAGGACCCGAGTCCACCACAACGGAACCGGAAGAACTAGCAAGACTAGAAATCGAATTCTTGGCAATGGGCAATCTAGAAAGAACCTTGATGACCGGTACAATCGAAAAATTGGCATTTGCATAAGATCCAGCCTTATGGATGTCAGCCTCAGCCTCCGCCACCACTGCTTGTGGGTTATGCCCGTCACCCTCAAGTCTTAAGTGGATTTGACCCGGTGCACTACACAAGCCCACCTTCGAGAGCTTAGTCGCTATAGACTTCTGCTTAAATTTCTTTTTCTTATCGAAAAATTGGCATTAGCATAAGTACCAGCCTTATGGACGTCAGCCTCAGCCTCCGCCACCACGGCTTGTGGGTTATGCCCGTCACCCTCAAGTCTTAAGTGGATTTGACCCGGTCCACTACACAAGCCCACCTTCGAGAGCTTAGTCGCTCTAGACTTCTGCTTAAATTTCTTTTTCTTATCGAAAAATTGGCATTAGCATAAGTACCAGCCTTATGGACGTTAGCCTCAGCCTCCGCCACCACGGCTTGTGGGTTATGCCCGTCACCCTCAAGTCTTATGTGGGTTTGACCCGGTGCACTACACGAGCCCACCTTCGAGAGCTTAGTCGCTCTAGACTTCTGCTTAGGAGATTTCTTAACCTGCATGGAGGTTAGAGGGATCGGTTTCCCCCATTTGCGAGAACGCTCGCTAGCCTTCGGGCTATCGTCAGAACTTGAAGAAACATCCTGTTTCTTAGCTTCCTTAATAGCAATAAATATCCTTAGCGGACTCCTAAAAACGAAAAAAGCGTAAAAATGAAGCATATCGCTTAGAAAATCGCAAATGAAGACTAGAAACCTAAAACGCACTTCTAAAAATGAGGGAAAGTTCAAATTAGAAATCAAAATCCCTACAGACAAGAAAACAAACTTGCATAGGGATAAATGATAATCCTTATAATGCACTAGAGGTAAATTGATAAGGGCTCTTGGTTGAATGCTAGAGAATTAATATGATGATGATGATATTGGCATTGTAACTAAGTTACCACGAAACGAGAACGCACTATTTTTTCTTTTAACTGAAAGTGATTACGGGTTCACTGGAGTAATAGAGTGTTTTATATGATGATGACTTAGGCATGTTAAAGTTGTTACCATGAAAATGAAACCCACGAAAACCGGTAACATCTATATACATAGTTATAAAGTTCAATATAACCACGAAATAGTTCCAAAAACATAATTTTGGGAGAGACTTCATAATAGGCATATCTTAGCGTCAGGAAGTCCTTCAAGTGTAATCTGATACAGTGCAAAGCACAAAAAACTTAGACGAATATTTTAAGCAGTTGTTCTGCAAGCTGAATAATTGAAAAGCGAATCTGTTTCCTATTTGGGCTCCAGTGCGCATGCGCAAGCGCGCTTAGTGACAAGTGTCACTATGGGGTGAGTATAGACTGGTGCCAGTCTATAGCTGTCAGTATGCTGGAGATGGACTTAACCAGTAGCCTGGTTGAGGGTCCATATTAATAGGAATAGGCATGGGGAGGTGTGTATGCAGAGTTGCCATTATGCGTCCTTTTGCGCGTATATATGCATAAAGATGGCAGAGGGATGCATACAAATTAACCCTCTACATCCCCGAGGATGCACGAGGGACGCAGTGAAAAAGTGTAACGGAAACTGGTAACTTTGGTGTGTGCTTAATTATCGATTATATTATCGTGTGTGTATATTTATTTGTGCATGTTTTTACTTCAAAAAATATACCTAATGTATTGTGTGTTCAATAAAAACGAACTTACTGCGTTGTTTAAGACTATGATTTGTTGTATGTTTTCTTGCACAACTCAAAGTTGTTAATGCCCATAAATCAGGTTCAACCACCACATTTAATTGTAAACACAATCCCCAAATCATCCTTAGTATTCCATTTGATCTAATTTTTTTAATAAGTAATGAGTTTACAAGCCCGATGTTAGTCGCCTTGTTTGGCCTACAAATTGCAAAAATACCCGCCATGTTTCTGTCTGTTGTGCTAATCGTCAGTATGATGTGTCAGTATTTGATTGGATAACAGCGGAATCGCCCTCTAGAGGAACTCACGCTTGAGAAATCCAATACAACTGATCAAGCGTATACAAACGTGTCTGGGCGTCTTAACCCTTTCACAGATCAGAACATTGGACAGATCACAAAGTTGTTATCACTAATCTGCTGAATATTTTGAAATTAATTTGCGCATGCCTACTTGCCTAAAGCAGCAACAACTTATAGGCAAAATATTTTTTCTATTTACTTATCAAAATATCTAAATGGATGAAGGAATATATGGAAGATATTGTGATATCTTTTACATTTGAATGGTCATTTGACGGATTAGCGGCGATGTCTTTGTATTGCTGTTTGAATAACGGTATCAATACGCGCTATAAGCCATCTTTTATTTAGCAATAGCGGCTGATTGATTGACTGATGGATTAGTGTTTTATAATGTTTAGCAATACTCGAGCGTTATGTGTTCCCAATTTCTCAACTAAAAAGCTCATCCCAGCAGCGATGTTCATCGATCTACAGGTAGGCATGCGTTAAAATATTGATTTTTTTCCAAACAGCGTGTAGCTCAAAGCTCTCCGATACAAGCGTCCTTATTGGATACACGCTGATGCGTTATCTATGCTTCAACCAATCAACAATCGCGTTACATAGTTACTCCCTATGAATTAGACATATCCGGTTATTAGCTGATATATTTTCACTAATTACGTAGTTTAATCCGATTCATACAGATTATGTTTGATAAATTATTGTTTTGTCTGCTCTTAACCTATGAATTCCACTATATTTGGTCATTCCAGTTAAATTATAAAAAATACGCGCGCATTATATCGAAGTAGGTCAAGTAGTCCTTGAGCAAACTCGTCCACGATACTCGTAATTTTTCAATTCGTCCAAAGCCAAGTTAGGGTTTAATAGAAAAATTAATGCAGTGGTCTTTGCTAATTACTAATGTCATGGTCTTTGGAAATGTTAATCATACAAGGTCGTCAATGTAGGTTGGTTGGTTTATCAGACAACAAACAAGTACAGTGCTTTAAGTTATTGTGTATTGACATGCAGTTCAAATGTTATTAGTTAAAGATACAAGGGCCACTTCAATAGATCAATTTTAGCCACCATTGTAGATCACAGAATACATATTTTTCAAAATTTACCAATGGAATGACTGGCACTGTTTTCAACATGTTTAATAAAGTGCTTTATAATTAGATCAATGTGTTGTGTTTATTTTAAGAAAAAAACATGGGACCCCCATATTTCAGATGAGGACCCCATGGGACCCCCAGATTTTACAGTGGGACCCCCAAATCCGAGGGTGTGGGGTCCCAACCCCCAAAAATCAGATGTTGTGGGCAACACTGTGTGTATGCAGGCATAAAAATCTTATTCTGATAGCTAAATGCAGATAATTGATTTAGCAAGTAGTGATTGAACGGTAATGGATGTTTTTGTGGTATAATAACAACTGGTGTTCATTTTTCAACAATTTTGGTGGGAGATGCTGCTGTCTACGACAGCCACATCTTCCACCACATTTGTTGAAAGATGAACACCAGTTCATCTGTTAATTTAATTTGAAATTTTAAAATTTTGACATCAGAGTGCCAAGGGTTAACAAATTCAATTTTTACTTGATTTTTGGTTAGTCATTTAACCCTTTAATCCTCAAATCAGTTCAAGAAAATTTCAATTTTGTTATAGAAAATATCAATTTGCAGATCAAGAAGGCAACTTTTGAAAATTTACCACTGGAATGACTGGCTTGGTTATCGAGCCAGCCATTCCAGTGGTAAATTTTCAAAAATAGTCTTCTCTTAGTCTGCAAATGAACATTTCTCAAGACCACTGAAGATGACGTTTTTGGCCGACTTGATTGTTAAAGGGTTAAACGAGAAACTCTATGACCAAACAAAAGATGTTAGACGACAGTTGGTAGGATAATAAGCTGACTTGGCCTGTTAGGCCAGGTGTGCTAAAAACATGATCCTAATGAGATAAACATGAAGCTTATAAAGCAAACCCCTGTATGTAAAGGTGAAACTATATATGTACTGTGTACAAGTGATGAAAATCAACTCATTGCAGTATTGATATTGGTACCTGGAGAAATAAACCTCAGGTGTAAACAAAATTGGCAACTGCCATTATCATACTAAGATGCAGGTGTTGAAAGAATATAACTCTGTTATTATTTAACTCTTTGATGGCCAAGCTTGGACAAGAAAATCTCAATTTATGTTCAATGTTAGCCAACTTTACAATCAAAATGATGCATAGCTCCACCATGAAAATCGAACAGTCTGTTACGAAGAAATCTATGAATTCTATGTCTTTGATGGATTTACAATTGATTAATGTATAAACATCATGTTGAATATTTTGAAACCAAATTGGACTGGGAGCTGGCCCTAGTCAAATTATTTTCAAAATTTTCACCAGCTTACCTGTATTAGGTTACCTACAAATTTAGATCCTGGGAATTCCCTCATCAAATTTTCATATCGGTTCCGACATGCGTAAAGAAAATGGGTGGAGCTTAGTTAGAAATGGGGGAGTGGGGGTGGGGGTGGGGTGGGGTTATAGATGGATCCCTCTATAAGACAGGCTGCTTAGCAGTATATATACATATACAAATGTACCATGCTTTCCTCATATATTTATCAACTGAGCATACATGTCTTGAGCTAAATTCAGATGCTTGAGGATCATTAGATATCAACTTTATCCAGCTGTATACATGTATACGTAATATTGAATGGGATAAAGTCAAAAGTAGATCTATTAAAAACTCAAGATGCTATCTTAGTGATGCAATATGTCTTTAAAGGTCAGTGTACTTAGCAATGATATTTATCTGAGAAGAAAAGTGAAAAGCGCACAGATCAGTCATGGCTACATATATTGCAAGATATTCAATTGATGTCAATGAATAAACTAGTGGAATCATGGGAATGCATGCACACACATGCATGCTCGCACATTATACATGTATTATTAGACTTGCACGATTATTACTTTGAGTGATCGCGATCGATTATTTAAGAATAATCGTAATTACTCGATTAATCAGCCTGGTTACAAATTACATCGATATAACAACAAAGGTATATCAATGTCGAAAGCTGCAATGGTGTTTAGAATGTCCATTTACAGGCCAAGAGAAGAGTATTTTTGAAAATGTTTCACTGGAATACCTGCTTCAAGCATTGAGGCATTCTAATGATATATTTTCAAAAATACTCTTCTCTTAGCCTGCAAACGAACATGCATTCGCTGAGCAAAATGTAAATAAAAGGTAGATTTTGAAATATTTTATGCAGGGGAATTATTCATGATTATTCGTTTTTTAATCATATAAATTCAGGATTTAAAAAATAATTGCGATTTTCGATTTAATCACATAATCGTGCAAGCCTAACATGTATAGACTTTTTGATTTGATAAAACATCACAATTTTTTCACAATGCTAAATTGAGAAAAACCGGAAAACTGAACAAATTATGGCACCATGTTGAATATTTAGAAATTACTTTGACTGAAAGCTGTTGCAGCCAGCGTATTGTGTACCATTTTTGTCATGATAAGTACAATAACAGTGATGATCAAGCTTTGTCAGCGGCACCTGAGGTCCATGGAATGGCATACATATTAAATTAAATGACACTCTGCAAGCTGCCAGACAGTAAATTAAATGAACAAAAGCTCTTGACTGGCTGAATATATTGAAAACTATTTGACTGAAAGTTGTTGGTGGCTTAGTCACCAACAATGTTCAGTCAAATTGTTTTCAAAATATTTAGCAGGTTCATAGATATAACCCCTGGAATGTGTTTGTCTGCAAAAACTCAGCAGTCAGACAGTTAGTTGCTGTGCCATAACAATGAATGGTTTTAATCCATTTGGCCATTCCAAATATGTAATCTTCACCATGACTATAGAACATGGATCATTTAATGACCAAATCACAATATATTTGTTTACCGAGTGTCGATTTGCAGGCCAATAGACAACTTTTGAAAATTGGCCACTGGAATGACTGGCTCGGTTATCGAGCCAGATTCCAGTGATAAATTTTCAAAAATGCTTGTTTCTTGGCCTGTTAGCGGCCATTCCTCAAGATCACTGCAGAGGCCAGTTTTGCCGGCTAATTAAAGCGCGAAAGGAGTAGAGGAAAATACACATAATGGAGCTCTCCATTTGTAGCTAATCCTCGCCCACACCTCGCTCATGTTGGGATCAATCGTTCCCTGAACTCTCTGACTATCAATTTCCAGAACAGTATACAGGTAAGCGATTGAATATATTGGAACTAATTTGACTGGGTGCTGTTGCTGCCTATGGCAGCAACAACATCCAGTCAAATTAGTTTCAAAATATTCAACAGCATGTTTATTAAATAGTAGAGACATACAATTCGTACAACGTGTCTGACTATTAAGAGTTAAAGACGGGACAAATAGAATACAGTGTACAGAATACACGTTACTTAGTTGGTTATGATGTCATATGATCGGATCGGTGAATAAACTAGGAAAGGTCCATTATCATCACATATCATTGAAATCAACTTTAGCAAGCTTGCGAGTGAGTCTCCGTGATGCCTACAACTCATAAATTTCAATACTCTACATCATTTTTACACATATATACATTTAAACACAAGTTTATGGGATTTTTTTTCTTTTAAAAATCTGTCTTGGTAAATCTTGGCCTTATAAGCGATAAAAACCTCCAGTCAATATACTGCATGGCTGTCATATAAACCATAAAGGTCAAATTTGGTCAAGAAAATATAAATTTTCTCATCAAAAATGTCTAGTTACAGAATGGAGAAGATAAATCTTTTTAATTTAGCACTGGAATGGCTTGCTTTGTTATCGAGCTAGTTATTCCAGTGATACATTTTCAAAAATAGTCTTATCTTGGTCGGCAAACATTCATTTTTCAAGACCACTGCAGAAACATTTGTTGGCCGCTTTGACCAGTAAACAGTGAACTTTAACTTCAGATTGATTGATCTAAAACGATAAAACATTTAAGTTAAAAAGTTTCCTTCAAAGTAGAACTTAATATAAATCATACAGATAATTTTGAAAACAATTTAACTGAGAGTTGTTACTGTTTATGACAGCAACAACTTTCAGTGAAATTGTTTTTCAAAATATTTATTCAACAATTCTCTTGTTGATAAAATGTCACAAAACATTATTAATAGCGTATAGAATGCAGTGTCACAAACAGCAATTCAAATTCCACAAGATAGCTGCAGATAGAGTTTTGTTGTCTTCAATCACATAAACTTTATCTCTAAACCAACATCACAATGTACATAGAGAACATAAATATCAATATTAAATTTCTTGATTACTGGAATTTTCTACAAAATTATATCCTTTTCTTTGTCTGCTTTCTTGCATGCAAACTTTAAATTCAGATATCTCAATGATGATGTTGAGCGTCAGCGGTGACCAAAACTTCTATATGTCTGGTTGACCTTAATGGTCAAGCTCAGCAAAACTGCACTCGGCTGTTGTTTTAAGAAATGCCCATTTGCAGGCCATTTAGACAGCTATTTTTTAAAGCTTACCACTGGATGCCAATGGTAAATTTTCAAAAATAGTCGTCACTTGGGCTGCAAATGGACATTTACTCAGCAAAAATTTGAATTTTCTTGACAAGTCTAACGGCCATTACAAAGTTAATTCAAATAATTTTGCACAAAATTGCGCTCAAAATATCCACAGTTTTGTTTTAATGTTTGAGGGACATCATAACTATAGTAATTGTCATAAATTTAACTATGTATTTGTAATAAGATCTATACTTTGTTAGTTTATGCTTTCACACGTTCTTGTCCAATGTACTTAACCCTTTAGCACTCATGTCAGCCAAAAATGGCTTCTGCAGTGGTCTTGAGAAATGTTCGTTTGCAGACCAAGAGAACACTTTTTGAAAATTTACCACTGAGATGACTGGCTAGATAACCGAGCCAGTCATTCCAGTGGTAAATTTTCAAAAATAGTCTTCTCTTGGCCTGCAAATGAACATTTTCTACAAGAAAATTGAAAATCTTTAAAACAAACTTAATGGTTTAACGGGTTAAATTTCATGATTACTGGAATTTTTACAAAAATTGATCTCAAAATATCCACAATTTTTTTTTAACTTTTTGACGTAACTATAGTGATTGTTATATTTTAACTATGTATTTGTAATAAGATATACTTTGTTATCTACATGTACTTAAAGCAAATTAATTCAGATCATTCAAATCTCCGAAATACAGCTGCTCTCAGACAGACCAATAAGACAGAAGCATATGAATTACTGGTGAGGTACTTCAATGTTACACTATAGAATGAATAGCGTCTCAAGTATTTGATGGTCAAGGAGGCCAGAGCCAAACATCCAGCACTCACAGCCTTGGTCTTGAGGAACATCTATTTACTGACCAACAGAAGACTATTTTAGAAAAATTACCACTGGAATAACTGGCCTGATAACTGATGAGCCCTGGGGATACCGGTCATAAATTTCCAAAAATAGTCCTCTCTTAGTGTGTAAATGGACATTCAGTACCACAAATCTAAATTCTCTTGACCAATACTGGCCGTGAAAGGGTTAACCCTTACCACCCTGATGTCAAGATTTTTAATTTTCAAGCTAAATTAAAGATGAACTCAGGTGTTAATTTTTCAACAAATTTGGTGGAAGATGTTGCTGTCTATGACAGCAACATCTTCCACCAAAATTGTCAAAAAATGTACACCAGTGTATTTGCTAGTGACAGTAAAACGATAGAGTATTGACATCAGAGTGGTAATGGTTAAGTAGGGTGGTGTGGGAGGGGGGAAAGAATCCCCGAGACGGTTACATTATTTTCAATATTTACATCAAGATTTACAAGTAAACAGAACTAACAGTTACAATCATGATGAAACAAGTTTATTTGGTAATGCTTAGTGTGTTTGTTAAACAGGATTCATTATATCCACAATGGGCTGGATTTTCAGTTTTTGCTTAAATCTTAAGCGCTTAACCCCTTTAAACCCTCGAATTTGTTCCAAAATTTGTTTAACTTTCTGATAGAAATTGTTCATTTTGCAGACCAAGTGAAGGCAATTTTTTTTAATTTATCACTAGAATGACGGGCTCGGTTATCGAGACAGTCATTCCAGTGGTAAATTTTCAAAAATCGTCTTGTCTTTGTCTGCAAATGGACATTTTTGTCAAGACCACTTCAGAAGCCGTTTTGGCTGATATGAGGGTTAAAGGGTTAACGTTTAAGCCCACCAAAAATGCCTTCCGCAGTGGTCTTGAGAAATGACCGTTTGTAGACCAGGAAGCGCATTTATTGAAAATTTAACACCATAAATGACTCAATAACCAAGACAGTCATTCCAGTGATAAATTTTCAAATGATAACTGAAATTTTCTTAAACAAAGTTAACGATTAATTAAATTTTGCACCCGCAAAAGACTAGAAGAACATGTCCATTTGCAGGCCAAGCAAAAACTGTATATTTGAAATTTTTTATTTTCGTTATCAATCTTGACCAGTAAATGGTTATAGTACTGCAATAATTTTACCCTTTAACCATCGAATTTGTTTTAAAAACTTTCAATTTTTTCATAGCAAATGTCCATTTGCATACCAAGAGAAGACTATTTTTGACACTTTACCACTGGAATGACTGGCTCGGTTATTGAGCCAGTCATTCCAGTAGTAAATTTTCTTCTCTTGGTCCGCAGATGGACATTTCACAAGACCACTGCAGAGACCGTTTTTGGCTGATATGAGTGTTAAAGGGTTAACTGTCTTGATGCTACAGGCCACCCAACAATAATTTCAATGAGCAAAAACCCTGAATTGCTGAATATCCTGAGCTGAGTCACCAACAACTTTCAGTCAAATTGTTTTCAAAATATTGACCAGGTCCAGAGATATAACACCAGGAATATGTCGCCTGCAAAGAGTTAATACTCCTGAGCTTGGAATAGCGGTCGATCTGTCACTCAAGTATCTGACATTATAATCAAATACGTCACATGTTAGCTGACATCATAATCAAATATGTCACTTGTTAGCGGACGTCATAATCAAATATATCACTTGTTAGCTGAGATCATAATGAAATACCTCACTTGTTAGCTGGTGTCATAATCAAATATGCGACTTGTTAGCAGACGACATAATCAAATATGTCACTTGTTAGCTGACAATGTAATCAAATATGTCACTTGTTAGCGGACGTCATAATCAAATATATCACTTGTTAGATGACATCATAATCAAATACGTCACTTGTTAGCTGACATCATAATCAAATATGTCACTTGTTAGCTGACATCATAAGCAAATATGTCACTTGTTAGCTGACATCATAATCAAATACATCATTTGTTAGCTGACATCATAATCAAATATGTGACTTGTTAGCTGATGTCATAATCAAATATGTCACTTGTTAGCTGACGTCATAATCAAACATGTCACTTGTTAGATGACATCATAATCACATACGTAACTTGTTAGATGACATCATAATCAAACACGTAACTTGTTAGCTGACATCCAATCAAAATGACGCATACTGTGATGTAGCTCCATTTGCAAACATTGGAAAAAGTTTGTCATGATTAGTGAACGAATTGTATGTCTTTCATGAATTTACAACTTACTATGCATTCTGTTGGATATTTTGAGACTAATCTCTATAGGTGCTGTTGTGGCCATAGTAAAAACAACAGCTTACCCCTTTTAGCTACATTAAAATATAGATATTGGAATTTCAGGTTTCAAAGTGACTCCAACCTATGTAAAGAGTGGGTAGAGCTAAGCTATAAATTGGTGCAGCATATCTAGAAAATGGACCCTTTATTGTGCATTATTTTAATTTCTTCGCCAGCTCCTGTCTTATGTTTGTGCTGGAACATTTCGTAAAACAAAAGATTAAATTGGTTTGCCCTAAGCATACATTTCATGCCATTCTGTACTGTATACAGCATATTTTTCAGTCCTATCTGTAGTACAGAACTGTGCTAATGAGTGTCTAACATAAACATCTCCCTGGTGTGAAGTGTTTTCATGCCAGATGTCAGCTGACCTGCTCCTGCTGCTACAGTAAGTGCTCCAACTTTACTCTCTCCTTCTACTAACAGTCTAGCAGCATGACTGATCCAGCTTTAGTATATCCTTCCGCCAGCAGGATAAAGCAAAGCTTAACCCTTTAACACTCAAATTTGTTCAAGAAAATTTAGATTTTCTCATACAAAATGCTCAATTGCAGACGAAGAGAAGACTATTTTTGAAAAATTACCACTGGAATGACTGGCTCAGTTATTGAGCCAGTCATTCCAGTTGTAAATTTTCAAAAATAGTCTTATCTTGGTCTGCAAATGGGCATTTTCCAAGGCCACTGTAAAAACCGTTTTTGGCAGGCATGAATGCTACTGTGTTAAATGGATGATAAGCCAAGCTTAAAACATCTGTTTACAACTGTGGAGTGTATATATTATGATCAGACTACAAAAGCACTAGTGCTGATTTGGCTGAAAATGCTATTTCTGACATTTATATCAAACACAGAGGCACGAGTAAGCGCGTACACACACTCACCCACCCCACTTTCGACACAAGGCCTCAACTCTTTAACCCTTTAACACTCACACGGGCCATAACTGGCTTCTGCAGTGGGCCTGTAATGTCCATTTGCACACCAAGAGAAGAATAGTTTAAAAAAATTATCACTGCACGATAACCGAGCCAGTCATTCCATTGATAAATTTTCAAAACTAAACTTTTCTTGGTCTGTAAATGGACATTTTCTATGAGAAAATTGAAATTACATTGAAAAAATTTAAGGGTTAAAGGGTTAAAACTCAAGCGGGCTAGAAAAGGCTTTTGAAGAGAAGACTATTTTTGAAAATTTACCACTGGAATGACTGACTCAAGTATCGAGGCTGTCATTCAATTAATTTATAAATTTTCAACAACAGGCCCAAGGGCCTTAATGCTCACCTGGACCATTAGCATTTGAACAATTGGCATTTGAACAATTGGCATTTGAACAGACATAATACGTTAAATTCAGAAGCAACAAGATATAAAATACAAAATTGGGAATTCAGTACAATCCATATTTAGTGGCTAATTAATGATGAACGCTGACCACACAATCAAATTGAACCCCAAGTTCCATCCAACCAAACAAAAATTCCAATATGGCCACCAAACAATAAATTTTAATAGGTCCATCCATCACAGGCCTGTTTTCGCAAGGATCAAGTTCGATTTTATGGACAGACAGACAAAGAAGGGGTTGCCATGGCATAAGCTCACTTGGCCCTACAAATGCACATTTTCTATGAGAATTTAAAATTTCTTTATTAAATTTGAGGATCAGAGTTAAACCTTGATGGCTAACTTAGCAACGCTAGTACACTGGTATTTAAACTGTATTTAAATTCCATCTTTAACTGCAGCAATGATTGTCAATCAAATCATTTGTTCAGATTGGCCACATTTTAAATTACATATCATTAGAATTATTATCTCCCTTGAACAAATAAGCTAAAGCATGGGAAAGAACCGGGTTAACCTTTCAGTATTTTCTAGAGTTACTCAAGACCCTGGAGAAGATACACAGCATTCCCAGACAACATACAATTAACCCTTTAATAGCCATGATTTGTCAAGAATATTCTAATTTTCTTTAGAGAATGCCCATTTGCAGTCCAAGAAAAAACTAATTCTGATAATTTATCACCGGAATGACTAGCTCAATTATCAAGCCAGTCATTCCAGTGATAAAATTTTCAAAAATAGTCTTTTCTTGGCCTTCAAATGAGCATTCTTTAAGATCACTGTAAAGATCGGTTTTGGTTTTACTTGAATATCAATGGGTTAAATCAGTATTTCCAGAGGCATCACTGCACAGTGGCTGCAATAATCATCCTGTGGTGGGATTAAGGAGGCAGGGGATAGATAGGTTTGGGTTGGCCCTCCCACAAAATGCAAAATCCTTATATTTCCAGATCTTACAAATTACTGCACTGCATGAAATTTCCAGGCGAGAAGCAAGATTCTACTTGAGACTTCAAAGCAAGCAACCCCATCTTAACTGTCACCACCCTACAGGATTATTACATCAAGAAAACTTGTACTCTCCCACCATTCGCTCATTAACCCTTCAACTGCTACCGCTCTGATGTCAAAATTTAAAAAATTTTAAATTAAATTAGAGTGGGGAGGGTTAATAGTACAATCTGGTGAAGAAAGTTTCAATTTTCTCATAAAAAAGTTTATTTGCAGAACAAATCAAAAGATTTTCTTTTTAATTCACCACTGGAACTACTGGCTCGGTTACAGACCCAGTCATTCCCAGGGGTATATTTTCCAAAAAAAAACCAACCTTCTCCTGGTCTGCAAATGGTTATATTTCTCTAGAACACTGCAGAAGCCATTTTTGGCTGGCTTGAGTTTTAAAGGGTTACTAAAATTAATATTACTTTGAACAAAGGATGGAAATGTACAGATTGAGGACATTCAACTTTGAAGTAAAACCCATTTAATTTGTTCCTCTCTTTAAGTGTCCATTTGCAGACCAAGAGGGGAATATTTTTCAAAATTCAACACTGACTGACTGACTCAGTCAAATAAAAAATAGTCTTTTATTTGTCTGCAAATGGATATTTCTCAAGACCATGCAGCAGAACCTGTTTTTTGCTGGCTTGCGTGTTAAAGGGTTTTACAAACAAGAGATACGCCACCTTTGCACACTATCAATATACAGCTAAGAGGAAGAGACTAGAGACAGACAGTGCTCAATACTCCGCCAAGAAGAAACGCGTCTCTCAGCAAAATGCAAGTGAAATCCGCTAAGGAGAGCTTAATTGATCATGATAGGAAATAATTCTATATTTAGTTTATAATGATATTGCTAGATCTTAGTCCCGACCCAATTACTCGAAAATTTAATGGGTTTCTTTCGAGGTTTAAAAGGAATATGCATATGTAAAGTTCTGTAGAACCTTTTTATCATGCGGAAAAATAATTGTTTTAGTGACCTTGACCTGTGAAACGTAATTTGTCGCTAAGATCAATAGCAAATTTCCCTTATTCAGAGGGGTCATGTACACTAGGTGTGCAGTGTAGAATTCTGATACATGCAGATGATAAACACATGTATGTATCATGCAGGACAATGCAGGACGAGTGACCTTGACCACTACCCCAATTTAATGTAAACCTACGATGCGCAGTCAATGGCACGCCATCACAAATTCCCACGTTTTCATCAACTTTGATGTTCTACCCACACCCCACCCTGAGGGTGAAGCCTAATGTAATCATTGTCTTACAATCCACAATCATATGAGTAATTAACATGTACCAAATCTGGTGGAATTCCGTCAATTTTGACTTTCTACCCCACCACCACCCACCCTCAACTCCCTGGGGGTGCTATTGTAAATATTGCCATACAGTCAGCAATCATAATGGTAACTGACATAACAAAGTTTGATTGAATTCTTACAAATAGTTTCGGAGAAGATAGTCAGTCGGCTGGCAGGACAGACGGCGAAACTTCTGGAGATAATGAATAGAGGAATCTATTTCTAGCAAGGTCTGTCCATTTCTAATTAACTCCACCCAACCTCCATACACCATGTTTATTAATTGTAAATTCATCAAAGAATACAATTTCTACACTGCGTAACTGACTTTTTAATTTTTGTGGTGGAATGATTTTGATTGTGACATCAGCTAACATGTGATGTAATTGATCGTGATGTCATATACTTAAGTGGCAGATCAGATTCCACTATAGGTTGAATTAATGAGCGAATACAGTGTGCAGTCTCATCAAAATCTAAAACTTTAAAAAAAATAATTTCGCAATGCTTATATTTTTACTAAGCCACATTGAACCAGTGACTTCAAAAACACGTTTTCCTTTTCCTTCAAAAGTGAATGAATATGCAATGGAAAATGTTGTCAATATGTCTTGCAAATTAACTGAATTAAGCTACAGTGACCCCAAACCCCATCTACATGCATATGTACATTAAATCAGGATAGACAGCCCTCATTACATAATACCACAAAACTAAGTGTTATCATCTTCATTAAAAAAAATTCAGACTACACCCAGAAACTTGCCAGAAAACATTAACTGTTAAATATTTGTTGAATGATGGGAGAAAATACTCAGTCATGACCATTAAACCATAGGGGATGATAAACAAAAATTGGGTCAAACTAAGTAAATTGTGAAGCTCAAGTATCACTAGTGTACATATGTACGCAAACTTAGTCATATTAGTAATTGCCTCTGGGCATTATTATTATTTATGATGATTGTATATTCCGGATGATTGCGCTGACAGCTAGTCCAGCTAGCTTAGTGATATCACAAGCCTCAGCTGGCTAACTGTGTGCCTACAATCACCACTAACACCCACCCGTCATACCCACCCACACCCACCATCGACTGAGGCTGATGCAGCCACAGATCATATTATACTCCGAATATTATTCACAATTATTACAGACACGATTTCTCCCAAAAATACATGGAATATTATGTTGATGATTTTCAAAAGTAATTTCCAGTCAAATTACTTTGAAAATACTCAACAGTGTGTATAAACCCGTTGCCTTGAAAATAGAGTCTCGATACCGCAATTTCAGAGTTAAAAGGGCTGCTCAGTCAGGGTACTGCCATGGATGTATTGCCAGCTTCTAGTTATTATTACAAACATATGGCGCCAGTGTTCTGCCTCACTTGCGTTAATACAAATATATGTATTCCATAATATAATATAAATATACTAGTAATAATATATTATATAACACGGTAATAAAGCTAAATAAAAATAGCCAATTAATTTTCACACAAGATCTTTGACCAATAAGCATGAATCCTTCGAAAAGCACATCTACCCATCATAAAGAAGCCACCGGCCAAGTTTCATTAAATTAGTTTAAGTGAATCCGTATGATATGGTGCTAACGAGAAAATTGACAAAAATTGTTGTTTTTTAATTAAAAAGCCCATTTTCACACAAAATCTTGGACACACCTGTCAAGCTGCATTAAATTATCTTAAAAGCGCTTCCTTATGACATGTATGATATGATGTTTACGAGAAAATTGACAAAAATCATGACTTTTTGCATTAAAATCCCAATTTTTTACCCAAAATATTGGCCCTATAAAGATGAATCATTCAAAAGGACCATCTGCATATCATAACTGAGGCATCTAGCAAGTTTCATTCAAATATTTTTTAGCGATTCTGTATGATATGATGTTTGCGAGATATTGTTGATGAACAGACAGACGGACAGACGGACAGACGGATGCTGTGATTAATATAGTGCTTCTGCACCTTCCGGTGCGGGCTGCACCTTCTGGTGTGGGCCCTAATTATATTTCTAAATTAACTGTAAATTTAATTAGAATAATAATCAGGCCTAATTACAGTCAACAATATTACTGTCTA
The DNA here is from genome assembly GCA_034401795.1 of Chaetoderma sp. LZ-2023a. Lineage (NCBI taxonomy): Eukaryota > Metazoa > Mollusca > Caudofoveata > Chaetodermatida > Chaetodermatidae > Chaetoderma > Chaetoderma sp. LZ-2023a. Next base: position 47,811,129 of record CM067365.1, read on the forward strand.
ACATAATATGATCATAACTATGCATATTGAGCTTTTAGTTGTTAACTCCTTATCCCTCGAATTTGTTCAAATAAAAATTTTAATTTTCCCATTTTATCCATTTGCAGACCAAGAGAAGCATGCTTTTGAAAATTTACCACTAGGAATGACTGGCTCGGTTATCGAGCCAGTCATTCCAGTGGTAAATTTTAAAAAAACAGGCTTCTCTTGGTCTGCAAATGAGCATTTCTCAAGAGCAGTGCTGAAGCAATTTTTAGCTGATATGAGTGTTAAAGGGTTAAGACAGCCCAATAGTATCCTGTGCAGCCACTGATCTTCAGAAACTTCCATTTGCAGGCTAAGAAGACTATTCATACAATTTTCCCACTGGAATGACTGGCTCGATTAACGAGCCTTGGCGAGTCGGTCCAGTGATGAGTTTTCAAAAAATTGTCTTCTCTTGGCATGCAAAAGGACATTAAAAAACTATTTAGATTTTCCTGACCAACCTTGACCATTAGAGGGTTAATCGTGCTATTATTACAATGAAAACGGCACGAATATAAATTATATATGCGTACATGTACAGATAGCTAATAAATGAGTGCTGGTTTGAATAAATTTGATATTAAGATATTCATTCATTTGACATGTAGTAAATTAAAAGGAACTAATAAATCGGTTGAACAGTAAATTAAAAACAAAAAGATAAATTTATGCGATTTCACATTGCTTCTGGGAAATTGCGTCTACATGTACTTGGAAATGTCATGTTATGTCATAATGCATATGTGTGCCATCATCTTGGATTTTTTATTACTTTCCCAGGATCAGGACTGACAAAAAACCAAATACTTGAGCTAAGCATATATATATATATATATATATATAATATGACCTACATGTAGCTATGACTGCTATGTGCTGTTCAGAATATGTGAAAAGATCAAGAATAAAGAAAATGAGTCAACATTTTAACCCTTAGTTACCATTTTGATGTCAAAATTTTAAATTGTTAAATTAAATTAAGAGATTAACTGACCGGGTGTTCATTTTTCAACAAATTTGGTGGAAGATGTTGCTGTCGGTTGAAAATGTACACCAGTTTCTTTGCTATTGAGAGAGTAAAAAAAAGAATATTGACAACAGAGTGGTACGGGTTAACTCTCAAGCCAGCCAAAACAGCTTAGACAGCAAGGGTCTTGAGAAATGACCGTTTGCAAACCAAGCATAAGTTAGACTATCTTCGAAAATTTATCACTCGAATGATTGGATTTTAAATTAACAGATCCAGCCATTCTAGTGATAAATTTTCAAAAACAAAGCATTGACATTGCAAGCAATAGAAATCCCCTTAATTCGCGCTTTTGTTGAAAAGAATTTACCAATCAACTTTCTATGAAGGTTTAGCTAAGTTTCACTAAAATTGGCCCAGAGGCTAGTAAGTTGTCTTTTTATGATTTGCTCAGAAATTTGCAGAAAATAGCATTATTTCTAATGGTTGTCCACCAAAAAAGCTAAATTTTGTTGGATTCATGGCGGACATGTTGTTTTGACACATCTCTATGGAACAAACTCTAAATGGCCTTTAGTACCTAATCAAATCTCCCAAATTTTGTCCCGACCCATCCAGCGGTTCTGGAGAAGTCATTCTCACAAGATGCCCAATTGGCCAATCACGTTCTCTTGAACAAACTTGGTTCAGCTCCTACCCGACCTGATATTTCATGAGTTTGAAATCAATCTCCCAAACGGTTTCGGAGATTTTAGACGTTTGTAAAAATTTGGCCAAAATCCAAGATGGCCGACGGCCAAATTGGATGATCGGCTTTGTTTGAACAAACATGGATCTCTATGCCCTAAGAATGCTTCCCACCAAATATACTTAAATCGGTACACCGGTTTTCGGGAAGAAGACATTTTAAATTTCCTATCGCTTTAGCATGGGAGCTTTTGGCATGAAAGTTTAATTCCAGGAAATATTTTAGCTGTTTATGGCATTCACTGATGGTCCAATTTAAGGACGCGTGGAAACTGTCAAGTAGCAGACATTTTATTTATTTACACGAGAAATGTTTTTCTCTAGCTCAACCAAAACAATCGTTTCAGTGAAACTCAACACACGGCCGCAGCCATATTTGTTTGAGGAATGCTAAATGTGAACTGCTTGTCTTTGATAAATGACACTTTGTCTATCACTAAAACATCTGCTGAACAAAAGATTGTGAGTGTAGGTTCAGAAGTCTTCGAGATCTGGACCGGACAAGAAAATTTTGAAGAACTTTAGCATTTCAAGGGAGATAATGAATATGGGCGGATTTTGTCAAAACGTAATCATTGCACTTCGTCTATCCCTAACACATCTGCTAAAAAGTAGATTGTGAGTGTAGGTTCAAAACTCTTCGATATCTTCTCCGGACAACAAATCGAGCGCCATCACATAATACGGGTCGCTTACGCAGACATATAATAAAACCTGCACGTTCTAATTCAAATTTTAGGCTCGCTTAGGTTTTTGTTCCAGCGCTTTTAATGTAGTTTGTTTCAGGTGGTACTGTACATGTATGATCTTTCCAGGCAAATTTGTTAAAGATCTACCAGACCGTTTAGGAGATATGTATTAAAGTATGTCCAGGTAATTTGTAGGAAAATCCTAGATGGGCAGCAAAAAAAAATTAATCAATCAAAATTCTCACATTTTGAAGCCTACCGCCATATATCGCACAAACCAAATTTCGATGAATTCGCTCGGGCCATTGATTAAGGAGATTTAAAGGATCTCACAATATATTCCAGAATATCCAAAATGGCCAGTGGAAAAATTCAAAATTATGAAATATTTTCGGAGTCTTCACCAGAAAGCCATTCCGTTCAAATTTGATTACCTCAGCCAAGCGTATTATAGAATGCGTGTTAAAAGATTTGGGATTAATTTCTATCAAAAATTTACTAGCCAATCATTTCAGTGGTAAATTTTGAAAAATAACTTCTCTAAGCCTTTAAACATTTTAAATGAACATTCACTAAGACGACTGCAACTAGACCGCTTTTGGCCAGCTTGACCATTAAAGGCTTGATGCTGATGCTTACCATACTAAGCTGTTCTAAATGACCAAGCCAATTTCCAAGTTCAGTCCCAATAGCATCTTGATCGTCCTGGTCACTATCGACTTCTGCATCGCTTGTTCCGCCGCCACCTCCACCCACACCGGCAGAGTAGTACAAATCCTCCTCAGTCATCCTGCAAATATTAGAAATCACTACCATTACACTGTGCCATAAGGCTTGCTCGATTATTGCTTTGAGTGATGGCGATTGATTATTTGAGAATAATCGTGATTACTTGATTAATTGGCCTGGTTACAAATTACACTGATATAACAACGAAGGTCTATCAATGATGAAAGCTGCAATGGTGTTTAGAAATGGCCATTTGCAGGCCAAGAGAAAACCATTTTTGAAAATGTATCACTGGAATGCCTGGCTCGAGCATCGAGTCAAGCATTCCAATGATACATTTTCAAAAATAGTCTTCTCTTGGCCTGCAAATAGGCATACATTCGCTGAGCAAAATGTAAATAAAAAGGTAAATTTTGAAACATTTTATGCAGTGGAATTATTCACGATTATTCTATTATTTAATTTTTGATCATATAAATTCAAGATTTAAAAAACAATCGCGATTTTCGATTTAATCAAATAATCGCGCAAGCCTAGTTGTGCCAACAGATCGATCGCTAACACAAACATTAGCAGAATAGCAGGTCACAAAATGTGATCTAGCCAGCCCAACAGTTCCTGCATTGGTCACGCAATAGAGATCTTTATTTCAATTATATAGGCAGTCGGGTAGCGACGGTCGCCTCAGGGAGTGAGTTAATAAGGGTGTAATAAGTTTGATTCCCACCCCCACAAAACTATAACACTTTCACAATAACACAACAGACCACTATACATATATGGGGGGGAGGGGGGGGGAGGATACTAACTACACAGTCTATTCATAGTCCTCGCTAGTAGCCTGATACTTTTTCTCTAAGTGAGGCAAAAGGTCTGAATGATCTGAGCATTGCGAGTCGGCTCCTTTTATACTCTCCCTCCTGGGGACCAGAAGTTGGCTGGGATATACCCAAATACGTGTATTTTTGCACCATTTTTCCTGGTGCAATGTTTTGTGGCGGTGCAGGGCAGGTTTCTGGTGGTGCTAGAAAAAAGGCTTTTTTGGCAGTGCACCCTTTTTGGCGGTGGGACTGTGGAGTGTTTGGTGTCCTGGTGCCTGACCAATGAGCTCTTCCGAGTGTACGAGATATTACAGGAGTCGCAGGAGTTTCATTCTTCTCATTTTGCTAATTAATGAATGATTAAGACTTGCTTGTGAACTCAAGGATTTAATAATTGTCAAGAATATGATAAATTGGTAGTGATGCTATAATCAGTACACTTAAAAGAGGCGTGTGTTGCAGGCCCTAGATTATCTTAAAAAGGGTCTTTCACGCCAGGTGAGCTAAAAATTGTGTCGCATGTCTCTGTTTGGATTACCAGAGTCAAGGAAAGACATTCATTGTGGAGCATTCCACGGTGAATTTATAGACTTGTGATGAATTTATTAGCCTGGTCTATTTCTTTATCCCTTACGATGTGGTCTAATCATTTTTGCGTGGTGGTCCTTTAGATTGATTCACATCTATTGGTAGAAGCGGGTGTCCGTTAATTGGTGGTCTGTTTCTGCTATGTATTCTACCCTATCATTAATAACAGTAGCTTGACCTTTGTCTGCCTTTTTTATGACAATTGATTGGTTCTCTAATATGAGACTGAGAAGTTCTTGGCTCTTAAAATTGCTTACTAGAACCGTATGGTGCACATGCTTACTGAACTCATATCTTATTGCTCTAAAAAAAGCTTCAAATGGAGCATCGAGTGTGGGTGGAGGCAGTGAAATGTTTCGGGGCGAACTTCCTGATGATGCCATTCTGGAGGTTTGGTGGTTGCATGCGTGTTAGAAGTATTCTGTGTGGTGAATAAGGGCTGGAGGTGAAGAAATGTATGTAAGGCGCATTCTTCTGAAAAATACATCCCAGGAGGTCTGAGTACAGACTCCCCATATAGGGTTCTGAGACTTCAGGGCTGATCCCAAGGCCATTGTCTAGAGCATCTATAGTAGAACGGTCTAGGGCTATGGTGGTGAGGTTAAAGACAAAGAAATGAGATGAATATGGCTGTCTAACTGTATTAAACTCATCACTCCCTGTTACGGTTACAATTCACCTTTCCAGAGTACCCACCCATCATATGACATCATATGAACTGCATGACGTGTACAATGACATCATAATGAATGACGTCATGAATGATGTCGATAAGTATGTCACGAACGCATATTTGAAGACGGTCTATAAATTGTTGTACAAATTGTTTGCTTTTACTATTTAATAAATATTCTGTTGAATATTTTAAAACTAATTTGACTTGGTGCTGTTGCCATAGGCAGCAACAGCACCCAGTCAAATTAGTTACAAAATATTCAACAGCTTCCCTGTATAGTTTTCAGAAAATTGATGGCTAGGGCATTCAGTGATCGATCAATCCCAACACGGCGAAGCGTGGGTGGAGCTTAGCTAGTGATGGGTGGAGCATAGCTAAACATGGAAAGGTCCATTGAGAGACGGTGCACAGTAAAACAATGGTTTGATATTGTTACAAATTAATCGAAGTTCAAGATGGAGGTGCTGTGAGAAGAGTGATAACTAGTGGAAGAGTCAGTGACTATGATGGTCTAGTCACATACATTTGTTATCTCTTATGTTGCGTTTTAAGTCTTAGCCATTGAGAATTGCTACACAATGGTCGCAGGTAAGCTGTCAAAATTGTGCAAGTTCCTCAACTGAATTAACAATATTATCCATACGTCAGTATTTGACATGGCTTCGCCCATTATTAGTGTCACTTCATGCTTACTACAAAAATACAGCTGATGGAAGCAGTAATCTATATCTAATCGGAATCGTTCGCGAATTCAAACGAGATTCTGAATCTACATGGAATCTGCTATAGTGTCTCTTCTTGTTATCCATAAAAATGTGACCATGGAAAAGCAGACATATCTAATCGGGATTGCTAACAAGCATTTTCCCACTTATATACACATGGTAGAAATTGTTTCAACCAGTTCCGTTTTCCACCCCTATCTCTCTATAATGTAGATAGTGTGGATCCCTCGATACAACCCTCAAAGGAAAAATTCCGAATAACTTAATAAGAGAAAACAGAACTGAAGCTGTTTCTTGTATACTGGTTTGTGGGCATCTTATAATCCATGCATCCTTGTTACTGTAAAACGCCCATTAATAACCACAGCTTCTAATAGGACGAGGCTGTAAATTCTTTAAATCGATAAATGGGTGGTGACTTCTACTGGGTATATTTCAAGAAATCTTTTTTATAAAATGATACAAAAAATAGCACGAAAATAGAACACATTTTCACGCTATAAATTCTACCATTGTACGCCTATACTTAATGTATACCGTATATCCATCATCGCGGGAGCGAAATTATTAATGGGGACCGCTTAAATCTTGCGGATACTTTAATAAACATTGCCTATTTTATCAAAATCAATCAAAATTTTTACATAAAATGCAGTCGAGAAAAAAATAGAAATCATGTTTTTCCTGCCAGCCTGCTGCCCTTCTTTCTAATTCAGTTTGAATTTCCATGTTACACAGTGCTAATTAATGAAAAAGGAGAAGAATTACAGACCCTGTTATTAAATCTATTATACACTATGCCAGTTCAATCAATTATTTGCATTGCTAAATTGTTATTGCTATCAAAATTCAATACACCATCACTGTTTCTCACATTATATACTGTACTCATGTAAATGTGGACGCAGCTGCGCAGACATTGTATGGGCTCAATGCATGCTTGTGTTGGTAGTCATGTCCAAACACTGGGATTTCCACAAAATTGGGATTGACATGTCACGAGCCTTCAAAACAATTAAACGCTCAAAGATCCTAGATGAACTATGCCAGGCCAGTTGCAATGAAGATGAGCTATGAGTATGACTAGTGAGACCACCGCTTGCAGACACCAAGCTGAGAGTACGAGTCAAGTCAGCGAAGTCTGTAGAGTTTGAGAGATCAATCGACTGATTCGGCTCCCCACAGGGAGATGGTATATCTGCAGTCCTTTTCACCTGTTACCTTGATGCTGCATTGCAATGCATGCAGGAAAGTTTCGCAAGACCAAACACACACACACACACACACACACACACACACACACACACACACACACACACACACACACACACACACACACACACACACACACACACACACACACACACACACACACACACACACACACACACACACACACACACACACACACACACACACACACACACACACACACACACACACACACACACACACACACACACACACACACACACACACACACACACACACACACACACACACACACACACACACACACACACACACACACACACACACACACACACACACACACACACACACACACACACCATCTCAATACTGGGTATGCCGCTAGAGATGGAATATGCAGATGATGTGGACTTCATGGATGAGGAAAAGAAACCCTAGAGGAACTTCTCCCAATAGCTGCAAGCAAACTAAAAATTAAGAATCTCTTTATGAATGAATCCAAAACACAGTTCACCCACATATACCTATAGATCTACAAAGTATGAAACTAAAGAAAATTGTGATCCACTTCGTGGCGGCAAACCATGGAGGAAAGGTAAAATCCTGGGCTCTGATTTGCGCTGCACGCTGAGTTATGGGGAACATAGCTTTCCAGTCCTTCTGGAAGCTATGGATTCGTAGATCAAAGATGCCCTTGATCAAAGGGCTACGTTTATACAAATATAACTGTAACAACAGGGCAACTCCAAAAGCAGCTCTAAACAAACTTTATTCCTGCAACTGCAAACACCTATGCACCATCACTGGACACCGATGGCCACACACGATATATTCCAATGATGCACAAGATGTGTAATACGTCGCCTCTGCCTGTAAGTCGCCCAGCAAAGATGGCCCATGTTAGGCCATGTGCTAATGATGCCAGAAGAGACACAAGCACAGAGCCTTGGAATTCACCCTACTCGGAGCCAGCAAATATAATGCCAGGAGAGGGTGCATAAATCTGCTAAGTGTGCTACGAGGTGACCTCAAGAAAGCAGGAGTCGGTACACTCAAGTCAAGAATGGACCTGAGGAAGCTAAGGATTTCGGCTGAGGACAAGACACAGTGGGCAAAAGCGAAGGAGTGAAGGACTGATTGCAGCTGCAGGATGTTTCTACTACTACAGCCGCGAATACAGTAATCATACATATATACTCATGTAAATATAGGTCTATGACCTGGTTTGTCCCATCGGTCATACCACTGTCCCATAGATTGATAGATTGATAACGAATCTCCGGGAACAGCTCAAATGTTAAATACACAAAACACTGATACTTGATTATGAGAAAACAATACGGGTTGAATCACGAAACAAAACGCTGAAAGACACAGGCGATATAAAATAAAAGCGAAATGACTGACCAAAACCATGACTGTGACAACGCAGAAGAAACTCGGCTTTTATTCCTTCTTAATTCACCATTTTTGTCTTATTTCTCTATTCTCAGCGTCTTCTTGCTCTTGTAATCATTAATCTTAGAGCCATTCTCTTCCCTATGAATCCACTACTGAATCTTTTCCTTTCAGCGCCTGTCAGAATTAGACTAAGAACTACGCTAGAAACAGGGATTTTCTTCAACAAATGAACTCCCTTTGGTTAAAATAAATATGTCAACCTGCCGACATAAGAGGAAAAAAGAGCGCGAAAAAAGGCTGAATGGCCCGAAGACAACTGACCATCTAAAGTTGGATGAAATTAAAAATTATGTGTCTAGCGATAATGCGTAGAATACCGACTGACTTTCGGCTGCAACAAAAAACCCATCCGGCAACCAGTCGGAAGTCTTTAATTACGTTGAATTGTTTCACTGATAAAAGAATAAATGCTGAATATCTACAATTCCAAGAGAGACTCAAGACTGGCAATGTCTCGGAATTAAAATTTTCAGCGATTAAACATTCCGATTTTAAAAGCACTTACTGAAATAAGACTAACTCTTAGGCAAGATGCTGACTAGATCCTAGGAAAGACAAACCTGGAATCTCAGTAAGAGCTATCACCGGAAATCCAAAAAAGGAAAACAGAACCGGAAGTCAATCATAGAACACCATGAAAACCGGTAATGACCCTATCCCCGGATGTACGAATCCGGAAGTGAAAAAATAGGAAATGGAAATGCGCAAACCGGAAGAAGACAACCGGAAACTGAACACGGATGTACAGTAAAAAAACAGAATAAGCATAGAAACCGGAAATACGCAAACTGAAAGTCAGACCGGATATGGAAAGAACGGAGGTAGATCCGGAAAATGGAAGTAACCCCTGTCCTGAGGACCTGACTCCACTACAACTGATCTAAGACTTTGACATTGGCCTATATGTTAGACGGGAGCTTCCGCCACCGCCACCACTGCCTGAAGGTCATGCCTTTTCTTCTTATTTACAACCTCAAGACTCACGTGGGCTTGACCCAGTGACCTGCTCGAGATCACCTTCGAGAGCTTATTTGCTCTAATTATTTGCTCTTGGTTCTTTATTCATCCACTAGACCTGAAGTTACGTCCCAACCGGAAGCGGAAGTCAGAAGAGCTTATTAGTCATACCGGAAATGGTCGGAATGGACCTAGCACCGGAAAACAGAAGTAAACCCGCGGACTATGGCTATAGGCGACCTATGAAGAATCTTGACGACCGGTATGACCGAAACTTTGGCATTAGCATAATGCTTTTGGATGGGGGCTTCCGCCGCCGCCACCACTGCTTCAGGTTATGCCTATAACCCTCAAGACTAATGTGGGTTTGACCCGGTGACCTGCTACGAGATCACCTTCGAGAGCTTTGTCGCTCTAGACTTTTGTTTAGGAGACCTGATTTCTTGCATAGACGTTAGAGGAATCGGTTTTCCCCATATGCGGGAACGCCCGCTAGCCCTCGGGCTATCCATGATGGCAGAAGAAATTCTTTCGTCTAAAGATTTTAGTCAAGACTACAGCGAAGGATTCAAATCTTGCCAATAAAGCTAAAAAGGCTTCCGAATTCGCCGAAGAAGCCCCCACCCCCTCCGTTGCTGCTGGATTAGACATATTAGAATATTGCAAGACAGCTTTTGTCTTACTAGCAACGGAGGTAGGGGAAGGCCGACTAATCCTTAAAGAAAACTTAGATACGAACGCAAGCCACCCTATGCACAACCCGCACATCGATGTGGGGGTACACGTAGTCCACTTAAAATGGACATGTCCTCCATACTCCACAGAGTGAACTCGTTCACAGATTGAGGACGTGCACTTGATTTATCGGGCGTTAAAACAGACTCTTAAAAACAGAAAACGATTACGAAAGAGGCATACAGCTTAGAATTTCGATAAAAGGAGTCTAGAAACATGCAAACGCCTTTCAAAGAAAGGCCGGAAAAGTTCAAATTCAAGATTGTTTTCTATCATAGGGAAATAAACGTAATTCCTTGTAAAGCACTATTTATTTTTTTTTTTTAACTGAAAGTGATTAAGGGCTCTCACTGGAGTAATAGAGTGTTTTTATATGATGATGACTTAGGCATATTAAAGTTCTTACCACGAAAATGAAACCCACGCAAACCGGTAACATTTATATACATAGTTATAAAGTTCAATATAATCATTAAATACTTCCAAAAACATAATTTTGGGAGGATAGACTTCATAGTAGGCATATCTTAGCGTGAGGAAGTCCATAGTAAGCTGACACAGCGCAAAGCTATAAAAACTTTCTGATAATATTTGTGCAGTTGTTCTGCTTGCAGAATAATTGAAAAGAGAATCTGTTTGCTATTTGGGCTCCAGTGCGCATGCGCAAGCGCGCTTAGTGACAGGCGTCACTATGGAGTGAGTACAGACTGGTGCCAGTCTGTATCAGTTAATATACTGGAGATGGACCTAACCAGTAGCCTGGTTGAGGGTCCATATTTATAGGAATAGGCATGGGGAGGAGTGTATGCAAGCATAAAAATCTTATTCTGGTAGCTAAATGCAGATAATTTATTTAGCAAGTAGTGATTGAACGGTAATGGATGTTTTTGTGGTGTAATAACAACTTTAAATCCAGTCGCCAAGATGCTTAAAGAATGATCGTTAATAACACGAAAATAGGACGACACAATTTCCCGGTGTAAATCTTTTACGCCTTACACCTTGGCTTAATGTATACCCTGTCCATCATTGCGGGAGTGGAATTATTATTGTGGACAGAACAAATATTGCGTACTCTGTTATAATCATCATTTATTACATCAAAATTAATCCAAAAATTTGACATTTCATGTTGTCTTTGTGAAAATGTACAAATCCTGTGATATTAGGAATGCACCTTAGATCCATAGATATCTAATGTTTAGATCTGATCCCAATTACCGAGTACCAGTTTACTAATAATAGTTAGAATCCAGAAACATCTCGGATAGTTCACCTTGCAGGCTAAAGCGAATATACTGTCTCATTTAGCTATCACATTTGTGACCGCACCACCTCTCGCTTCCAAAATCAGGAACGCGAGCAAAATCACGTGATCTATATATTTTTACTAATAATATACACCTGTGCAAAAGTTAAGCACCACCCTATTTTTACGCACATGCGAGGGTATATTCATGTGCTATGAAAAAAGCAATAGCATAAACATTTATGTACCCATCCATCTTAATAATGCAACTAGAGGAATGCTGATTATGATGGTGGGGAAACACTGTATGTTTTTGTTTGAACTTGAAAACGAGGCCTGAATATGGTTACGTTGACACAACTGACAACTATTGCCCTACAGTTGACACACGTGGCTAGATTGTCATTAATGGTGTCTGAAAACGAAGTTTAACATCTGTGCACGAGTTTGAGACTGTCATTATTAATACCGGGTATATCCACCTTGTGCCTGGATGACGGCCTGGACACGACGTCTCATGCTGGTCACCAATCGACTGATACGCCATTGTGGTATTCGTTGCCATTCAAGATGGAGTGCGTCTGTTAATTCCTGTAGGTTCTGCACAGGAGGATCCCTCCTTCTCACCATGTTTCCCAGAATGTCCCAGATATGCTCAATAGGGTTCATGTCAGGGCTCCTTGCTGGCCATGGTAGGGTTTCGATGGCATTCTGGCGGAGGTATTCATGCACAGCTCTAGCACGATGTGGTCGGGCGTTGTCATCCATGAATATAGGGTGGGTTCCAGGTGCATGATTTACAAAATGAGGGACCACAACTCTATCCAGTATGGAATCTTGATATCTTTGTCCATTTAGTGTTCCAGGTACAGTCAACAGATCCAGCTTACAATCAAATGAGATGCACCCCCATATCATAACGGAACCTCCACCAAATGGAACTTCTTCCATGATGTTACGTTGGTCGTACGCCGTGCGTCTGGACCTCCATACACGAGTTCGACCATCTGTGGCATGAAGCAGGAACCGACTTTCATCGGACCAGTGTACCCGTCTCCAGGATCTCATGTTCCAGTGTCTTCTTTCGTTGCACCACCTCAGACGCTCCTCTTTGTGGTGTGCAGTGAGGAGAGGACGTCTGACAGGTCTCCTAGCTTTCATGCCAGCAGCATACAGTCTCCTTTTGACGGTAGACATTGACACTCTATTGCGCGTTTCCCATTGCTGGCTGAGCACTCTGCTGTTGGTGAATGGAGATCTCCTAACAAGGCGTACTAGGGCTCGATCATCACGGGCAGTAGTCTTCTTCGGTCTTCCAGATCTAGGCCTGTCCTTCACCTCGTTAGTTTGCCCATGTTTTGCAATCAAACGACTGATTACAGTATGGTTAATGTTCAGCTGTCTGCCAATCTCTCTGCATGACATACCAGTGGTATGCATGCCTATGATTTGCCATTTCACACGATCACTTAACCTTCGTCTTGCCATAGCGGTTCACAATCAAGAGCTAATTCTCTCTGTACAAATAAACCACGGTCATGAACACAAAATTCCTAATCTTGTCGCCTAAATCTGTATGTAATGTTCTACACCTCAAACTGGACTTTTACATAACTGAACACGTGTGCTGTTTCCTGCCACGCACGGACATCAAGCGGCGTGAAGTCATGCATGCATGTGCATTTCGTACTTGGAATTATGTCAGCTAACGCGGGGACAAAAATTATGGCAGCCTAGTTGTACCATCATGTTTCTACGTTCTATTGTTTTTGCTGGTGCTTAACTTTTGCACAGGTGTATAGTTAGACCTCAGAAATATCTCGGATAGTTCAACTTGCTGGCTAAAGCGTGTATACCATCTCATTTAGCTATAGGCTACGCTACAAATACATGACAAATAGGTAGAATACGATATCACAATAAAATTTTCGCGATATTTCGATTTTTTCAAAATCATGTAACAAATTGTGGCCGGAAAAAAAATCATGATTTTCGATAATATCTGATAATCGTGCAAGCCTACTGGGTACCCACCCCCAACAAATGGGTACCGACCACCATGAGCCTGCTACATTGTTTGCATAGCTACCAAACAAGAACAAACTCATGGCTTGCCTCCGTGGGGTTGGGAGGCAGGGTCCGTTATGTAATGGCAAGTATTGTTAGACTTCGGAGAAAGGGAAATTGAAATTTACTTCATTTTCCTTCGATCAATACTTACCATTACATTACTTATTGATTGCAGGAAATGTCAATTTCCCTTTCTCCGAGATCTAACAATACTCACCATTCTGTTACTTCTGATATACAGCTGGCCCTGACAGCGGCTCTAGGATTATAGACTTAGAAAGCTTTACCGACTCCTGGGAACCGGGTACTCGGCTCCCAACTGCCGAGTACCCGTTTACCATAGAGCTCATATTGTTTGCATAGCCACCAAACAAGAGAAAACTATGGCTTGCCTCCGTGGGGCTGGGAGGCTGGGTCCGTAACAGAATGGTGAGTATTGTTAGATCTCGGAGAAAGGGAAATTGACATTTCCTGCATTCTCCTTCGATCAATACTCACCATTCTGTTACTTCTGATATACACCAGATTTGATCAGTAACCTGGTGGGAAGGGGCAAGCCATAAATGCTAATTTTTCCCCTTGGAGAAAGATTTTAGACTTCAAACTTGACTAACGGAGACCTAAAAGGATCGTCAAGTTCACAGAACTGAATCACATTCGCGTCACAGCCCACCACCCTTTTCCTCCTAAGAAAAGGGAGAGAACTAACGAACATGTATCTCGCCTGAAAACACAAATATGCCAAGAGGGTTAACTACTCCCTGAATATTCCATGTATTAGCCTGGGAATGAGCATGAATATATAAGATGAATGAACATGATACATATACATAATACAAAAAAACTCTCACTTATTGAATTACCTTATGATAATTGGACTTCAGACGTACCGCCTCCAACCATTCACCGGTTCGGCCATCAGTGACACAATCTGGTTGACATCCTCTCGCCTGACCATGCCTGCTTTAGGTTCTTTTCTTACCAAAGTGAGAAAAGGGTGAAGAGCAATGTGGTCACTAACTATCGTTTCAAACCAGCTAAAGCGAGTGGATTGGCTGAGTCTGACACATCCGTCATATAGTAATCCGTGAATGAGGACTCACAGTGCCATTGTGCAACGGCCATGATGTCCTCTAACGGAACACCATTGTAAAGGGCGGTCGAGGCGGCTATTCCTCTGACATCGTGTGCCCTTACGCCTTGCACCTGGTGCCCAGTCGCCATCTCGTGAGTAGTCTGAATGCATTCGACCACCCAACGAGAGATAGTATCCATGGATACGGCGCCATAAGGCTTTTTATGGCAGATCCACAGATGTCTATCATTCGACCGTAACGAGTCAGTCCGTTTCTTGTACTTAGTCAAAGCACGGACCGGGCACCAGACACTGGCATCACGATCAAACCTAGTTAACTTCGGTATAATGATCGGTTTGCCGGGATATCTCAAAGATTGGTTCTTTGACATAAACTCTGCTCTTGGCAGAAGACGCAGACCTTCTCCAGAAACAATAAATCGGTTCCACTCTGCCGAAAGCGCATGGATCTCACTGCGCCTTCTAGCTGAGGAAGCTGCCAATAGAAAGACCGCCTTTAGAGTCAAATGCTTTAGACTAGCCGAACGCAATGGTTCGAAAGGGTGCTTGGCCAGTACATTAAGCACTAAAGATAGACTCCAGGCTGGAATGACTACCGGTTGTCTCGGGCGGAGATTGCTCATTCCCTTCAACATCACATTTAACTGGGCCACCTCTGGACTATCCCTGTTGGCTAGACAAGGTATAACTGATGCCAAAGCTGACTTGTATCCAGCAACTGTGACGGGAGCTTGTCCTGAAAAGAACAGCTCACAGAGAAAGTCTGCTATTTGCTGAATAGTGGATTGAAAGGTATCAATACCCTTTTCTTCACACCAGTCTGCAAATCTGTTAACCTTGTTGTTATATGACTTGAAGGTTGACCTCCTTCTCGCAGCCGCGATGAAATCAGCAGCCTGTCGAGAAAAGCCTTCCGACGTGGAACGTTGTTTGATAACACCCACGCAGTCAATTTGAACATTTCGGGATGCTCGTGTAGGAAGCGTCCCTTGGCATGGGAGATTATGTTCGGAATCTCGGGCAACTGCACAGGATTTTCCACCAGCAGATCTAGAAGATCCGTGAACCACGCCCTGCTCGGCCAATACGGTGCTATTAGCAGGACCAGACACGGTTCCTCCCTGACCTTCACCAATACCTTCGGTAGAATGGTGGGTGGGTACGCGTAAGCGTGCATCCCTCTCCAGCTTATCGCCAGAGCGTCTGTATCGACGGCATTTGGATCTGGAATCGGCGAGACATATGTCATGATTTGAGCAATTTCCTTTGTGGCGAACAAGTCCACGTTGGGTTTGCCCCAATGCTCGAAGATCCGTCGCAGAACCGGAGGGTTGAGGGACCATTCTGTTGGCAAGATTCTCTGTCTGCGAGACAAAGCATCCGCCAGAATGTTCAATCGGCCAGGAATATGAGCTGCTTTCAAAACAACCGAGTAATTCCTGCACCATTGAATCAAGTGCCACACCCTGATACACAGAGTGGGCGACCTGGTCCCGCCTTGGCGATTTATATATGATACTACTGTCGAATTGGCCGACCGTATCAATATCACCTTGCCCCTGATCATCGGAAGGAACTCTTCCAAGGCCAGTTCCACTGCCATCATTTCCAACAGATTGATATGCAGCTGACTCTCTGGGAGAGTCCATGTGCCCGAGACCTGGTGTTCTCCCAGGCAGGCACCCCACCCTTCTGATGGGTAAACCCTGCCCTCCTCGAGGTCGAATCGCATCCCCAAATAAACGAAATGTTGAGTGGGCGTCAACTCGGATTTCTCCTCGTTGACTATCCAGCCTAGATCTGAAAGTAACTTCAGTCAGAGCAGTATCCACGTTCAACCTGGCTGCCGAGTCTGCCTTGAGCAGCCAGTCGTCTATGTAGGTGTGTAGCGGCACGTTCTCTTTTCTGAGAAACGCTGTCACCGCAAGGACCACTCTTGTGAAAACCCTCGGAGCTGTCGACAGGCCAAACGGGAGAACTGTAAACTCCCATACTTGATTCCGAAACGCAAATCTCAGAAACCTGTGCCAACTCCGATTCATCGGAATGTGGAAATATGCATCTTTCAGATCGATCGATACACACCACATTCTTTTCCTCAATCCCGCCATTACCGACCTCGGCGTTTCCATCTGGAACCGAGGCGTATGGATAAACCAATTTAATGGCCTGAGATTGAGTATGGGTCTCCATCCCCCCGTGCTCTTGGGGACAAGGAACATGTTTGAATAGAAGCCTGGAGTGTTCCGGTTTGCTGGTTTTATTGCTCCCTTCAGAAGCAAACCCGACACTTCCTTTTGAATGGCTTCTAACTTGTCTGGCTCCCTTGGTACGGGTGTCCAGACAGGTGCCAAAGACAGATTTTGTGGCGGAAAGTCCCACCACTCCGGCATGTAACCCTGGGATAACCATCCCAGGACCAGACTGTCTGACATCACACCTCGCCAGGCCTCGACGAAACGCATGAGCCTTCCACCCACCATAGACGCCTCGACGTCTAACGGGGTTGTCCGGCTCGCAGTCCGCCCCCCCCCCTCTTTCTTAACGAGAGAGAGTGAGAACCATTTCGTTCTAGGCACGACGGGTATAACTGGCACCGCTGTTCCTGTCGCACAGGTGCGGTCCAGGCGGATATGAAGGGAGCTTGCGTACCCTCAGGTACGCTTCGGCCCCTTCTGTCCGCCCTTTGAGGCCTTACCCTTACCCTTCCCCTTCCCACCTCTAGGGCGGTCAGGAGCAACATTGGGGAGGGTAGGCACCTCTACAACCTTCCTGGGTTTCTTCGCCGGCGGCGGCTCCGAGAACCCAGCCGAAACAGAAGTCGCAACAGGCCTGGCTTTCGCCTTGCTCTTATGCTTCTTCTGTTTCTTTGAAGGCTGTCCCGTTAGCGGTTTGCCCACAGCCCCTAGTGCGTGCGCTTGCCGCACTAGCTCTAGCTGTAGATTTACCGCTAACCGATTCTGCGCAATACTGGCGGTGTCCTCTAAGATGGCCCGCGCTTGGCCACCAAAGATGCTAGGCCCTGTCAGGGGCGTCCCAAGAAGACATTCCCTGACTGGCCATTAGTTGTTTGCTATAAATAGCATCCAACAAATCAATGAACCGTGGATCCAGTCCCACTGACTGGATCCGGGCCGCGGGCAAAATCCCCGTCCTAATCGACGCAACCGACGGACGGGGCGCATCTTCATCGGCCGTGGCCGAAACCACAGACGGGTCCACTCTGGCTAGCCACGCCAGAGCATCTGACCAATCTACCTCCGAAGAAGATACCCCTGCAAACACGTCACCCGTTGACGTGCTCACGGGTCTGCCAGCCACGGCCTGCCGGCAAGGAGCCACGGCTGACACGCCAGGCACTCCGCTACCACACGGTTCCGCCGCCACCCCATGAAACACTCCGGTCCATGGGGTAGGTCCGCACGGAAAACCGTACCGACCCGTAACAGTCGCGGAACCATAGCCGGACACGGGCGCCAACGGCACCCCACGTCCGGCTGCCGGACCAGGCGAGATAGGTGAGTACCACGCCTGGCCCGGCACACCCGTTCCCCTGACGGCTGGTGACAAACCAAGCCGCGCGGAAGCAGTGCAAGGTAACGGATTGGCCTCAGCCGCAGGCGGAGCCGCTGACCTGGCTTGCGCCAAACCAGACAAATGGAGGCCAGTTCCGTCCAGGACGGAATCAACCTCCATATTCTCCACCTGCGGCTTCACGGGCCGCAGCAACCTCTCCTCCTCGGCCTCGTCTTCAGACTCCGAAGAGCCGTCACTAGACGAGTCAACCGTGGAGCCGTCCTGGCGGACGGCTCCCACACCTGACGGACCGGCCACCGCTACTGGACCACCCGGAGGTGGCCGCAGAGAGACAGAACCCGTCTGGCCGAAGCCAGACGGGACCGCCAGGGGGCCGTACGAGACGGCCCCCTCGGTAACCAGTCCAGAATCCTGTCCGAGGACAGGATCCGTACCAGGCATGGGGAGAAACTGCCCCCCAACCTTTGGTAGCAGGGACGACACCAGCGTGGGCAGAACGCTATGCAGAAAACCCTGCATAGCCGGACCAAACCACGCCGGCGGTGCCATCTCCGCCACCTCCAGCTGGGGACGTGGAGCACCCCCACCGGCCGAACCGGGCGCTCCACGATTTCCTCTCGGACCGCCTGACCCCGCGTCAGACCCAGCCAAGTCCTTCTGGGCAAGGAACTTAACCATCGTTTCGACGGACCACACTGCACAAACATTACACCTATGATCTATATTACACAGGGCACACCTAAAACAGACATGGTCCTTGAACATTACACGGACAAACTTATGGCAGTCGTCACATGATGGCGGGGCTGGCTTGGCCTATAAAATAAGCACAAACCTACAATAAACAAGCGGAACGAGACCCGGATGGAAGGCAGACAATTAATTTTCAAATATTTTGACTCATAAATTAACCGTAACCTCCCCGCACCCCACCCCGCCACGTTACAACAACGATCGCATTGATTATGACGACAAGTACGCGGCGGGCACAACACACCCATAATAGATCCTCCAGGATGTGTAACGGCTCCAGGAATCATATCGCATAGCATTCAGGGTATATTTACTAATCAATATAAATTATACTCCTAACGAAAGCAGCACGATATGTGAAGAAAACAACAAAATGTATAACAAACTGCTGTCTCACACGGTAAAACCGCAGACCACACATCTACTCAAGAATTTTGAAACCACCGATCATTGCAAACCGATCGTGATCGCACGTAAACTTGATCATTCTAAAGTTTCCGGTACCATTTTTAGTACGCAGCACCCAGAATAAGATGCGCGAATTAATGAAAAAATTTTTCTTCCCATAAACATCCGAGCGACCGGGTGTGACATCACCCGCTCGGATTCTACGGAGAACGACGTCAGCCGATATTCGTGTTAGAAATACCATAGCAAACACCTATTTTCATATCTGCCGATCGCCTGTTGGGGTTAAAGAAGGCGATCGTCTGGCATATATCGTTGTTAGCACACGTCCCAGATTCTATGGGGTCAGAAATTGGAACATGCGACACAACGAAATTTAGAGACCTAAGTCTTTTAACTATGGATAATAAAGAACAATACAACCTGGTTGTCTTGGGCGGTATTCTCCATAGTCCTTAGTTAATCCTTTCAGAACACACAAACTATCACTGATTAAAGACTTAGATTATTTAAAACACTAAAATCCTTAATGCAAAAAGCATGTATTGCTCTTGTTGCTATGCAAACAAGAATGAGCTCTATGGTAAACGGGTACTCGGCAGTTGGGAGCCGAGTACCCGGTTCCCAGGAGTCGGTAAAGCTTTCTAAGTCTATAATCCTAGAGCCGCTGTCAAGGCCAGCTGTATATCAGAAGTAACAGAATGGTGAGTATTGATCGAAGGAGAAAACACCAGATTTGATCAGTAACCTGGTGGAAAGGGGCAAGCCATACAAAGCCTCTTTTGCCCCTACAGAAAGATCTAGACTTAAACCTGTCACACAGAGACCTAGAAGGACCGACAAGTTTGGGACCAAATCACATTCGCATCACCGCCCCCACCTCTTTCTCCGAAAATGGAAGAGAACTCACGAACATGCATCTCGCCTGAAAACACAAGTATGCCAAAGAGGGCTAACTGCTCTTGACACACATAAGCCTGGGAATGAGAATGAATATATAAGATGAATGAACATGATATATATAAACATAATACAAACAAGAGGCCCAAGGGGCCTGTCTCGCTCACCTGGAGCATTATGCATTTTTGTCACAATTGTTAGAGGGTGGTTTAGGAGTAGTCTTCTAAATGAGTTTGTGGGCATTTTTGCAAGTCCAATATGGCCGGCAAACACGCTACATTTTGATTGGTCCACTTCTGCCATGTTTCTGACGTAGCGCCTTCCCTTGAAAAAACTTTAATGGCACGCAGTGCCTAACCATATCTCTCAAATTTCAGCCCAATCCGCTCAGTGGTTCTGGAGTCATTTTGGCAAAAATTAGGTTATCCAAGCTGGCCACCAAACCATTTGGCCAATCAAGTTCCCTTGAAACAAACTTGGTGCAGCTCTTGCCCTAGATGATATTTCATGTGTTTTGAATTGATCCCCCAAGCAGTTCTGGAGAAGAGTTTTAAAGACATTTTAAAGCGTCCAGTTTTTTTGACAGATCAACTTCTCTTGAACAAACTGTAATGGCCCTTAGTTCATATATCACAAATTTTGGCTTGATCGCTTCAGCAGTTCTGGGGAATGCAGGAAATGTCAATTTCCCTTTCTCCGAGATCTAACAATACTCACCATTCTGTTACTTCTGATATACAGCTGGCTCTGACAGCGGCTCTAGGACTATAGACTTAGAAAGCTTTACCGACTCCTGGGAACCGGGTACTCGGCTCCCAACTGCCGAGTACCCGTTTACCATAGAGCTCATATTGTTTGCATAGCCACCAAACAAGAGAAAACTATGGCTTGCCTCCGTGGGGCTGGGAGGCTGGGTCCGTAACAGAATGGTGAGTATTGTTAGATCTCGGAGAAAGGGAAATTGACATTTCCTGCATTCTCCTTCGATCAATACTCACCATTCTGTTACTTCTGATATACACCAGATTTGATCAGTAACCTGGTGGGAAGGGGCAAGCCATACATGCTAATTTTGCCCCTTGGAGAAAGATTTTAGACTTCAAACTTGACTAACGGAGACCTAAAAAGGACCGTCAAGTTTACGGAACCGAATCACATTCGCGTCACAGCTCCCCCCCCTTTTTCCTCCTAAGAAAAGGGAGAGAACTAACGAACATGTATCTCGCCTGAAAACACCAATATGCCAAGAGGGTTAACTACTCCCTGCATATCGCTTGTATTAGCCTGGGAATGAGCATGAATATATACGATGAATGAACATGATACATATACATAATACAAAAAACTCTCACTTGTTGAATTACCTTATGATAACAGGACTTCAGACGTACCGCCTACAACCATTCACCGGTTCGGCCATCAGTGACACAATCTGGTTGACATCCTCTCGCCTGACCATGCCTGCTTTAGGTTCTTTTCTTACCGAAGTGAGAAAAGGGGAAAAGCAGTGTGGTCACTAACTATCGTTTCAAAACAGCTAAAGCGAGTGGATTGGCTGAGTCTGACACATCCCTCATATAGTAATCCGTGAATGAGGACTCACAGTGCCATTGTGCAACGGCCATGATGTCCTATAACGGAACACCATTGTAAAGGGCGGTCGAGGCGGCTATTCCTCTGACATTGTCTGCCCTTACGCCTTGCACCTGGTGCCCAGTCGCCATCTCGTGAGTAGTCTGAATGCATTCGACCACCCAACGAGAGATAGTATCCATGGATGCGGCGCCATAAGACTTTTTATGGCAGATCCACAGATGTCTATCGTTCGACCGTAACGAGTCAGTCCGTTTCTTGTACTTAGTCAAAGCACGGACCGGGCACCAGACACTGGCATCACGATCAAACCTAGTTAACTTCGGTATAATGATCGGTTTGCCGGGATATCTCAAAGATTGGTTCTTTGACATAACCTCTGCTCTTGGCAGAAGACGCAGACCTTCTCCAGAAACAATAAATCGGTTCCTCTCTGCCGAAAGCGCATGGATCTCACTGCGCCTTTTAGCTGAGGAAGCTGCCAATAGAAAAACCGCCTTTAGAGTCAAATGCTTTAGACTAGCCGAACGCAACGGTTCGAAAGGGTGCTTGGCCAGTACATTAAGCACTAAAGATAGACTCCAGGCTGGAATGACTACCGGTTGTCTCGGTCGGAGATTGCTCATTCCCTCAACATCACATTTAACTGGGCCACCTCTGGACTATCCCTGTTGGCTAGACAAGGGATAAATGATGCCAAAGCTGACTTGTATCCAGCAACTGTGACGGGAGCTAGTCCTCAAAAGAACAGCTCACAGAGAAAGTCTGCTATTTGCTGATAGTGGATTGAAAGGTATCAATACCCTTTTCTTCACACCAGTCTGCAAATCTGTTAACCTTGTTGTTATATGACTTGAAGGTTGACCTACTTCTCGCAGCCGCGATGAAATCAGCAGCCTGTCGAGAAAAGCCTTCCGACGTGGAACGTTGTTTGATAACATCCACGCAGTCATTGAACATCTCGGGACGCTCGTGTAGGAAGCGTCCCTTGGCCTGGGAGATTATGTTCGGAATCTCGGGCAACTGCACAGGATTTTCCACCAGCAGATCTAGAAGATCCGTGAACCACGCCCTGCTCGGCCAATACGGCGCTATTAGCAGGACCAGACACGGTTCCTCCCTGACCTTCACCAAAACCTTCGGTAGAAGAATGGTGGGTGGGTACGCGTAAGCGTGCATCCCTCTCCAGCTTATCGCCAGAGCGTCTGTATCGACGGCATTTGGATCTGTAATCGGCGAGACATATGTCATGATTTGAGCATTTTCCTTTGTGGCGAACAAGTCCACGTTGGGTTTGCCCCAATGCTCGAAGATCCGTCGCAGAACTGGAGGGTTGAGGGACCATTCTGTTGGCAGGATTCTCTGTCTGCGAGACAAAGCATCCGCCAGAATGTTCAATCGGCCAGGAATACGAGCTGCTTTCAAACAACCGAGTAATTCCTGCACCATTGAATCAAGTACCACACCCTGATACACAGAGTGGGCGACCTGGTCCCGCCTTGGCGATTTATATATGATACTACTGTCGAATTGACCGACCGTATCAATATCACCTTGCCCCTGATCATCGGAAGGAACTCTTCCAACGCCAGTTCCACTGCCATCATTTCCAACAGATTGATATGCAGCTGACTCTCCGGGAGAGTCCATGTGCCCGAGACCTGGTTCTCCCAGGCAGGCACCCCACCCTTCCAGCGATGCATCCGTGTAAACGGACAGCTGGGGTTGGGGTAGGTGCAGCGAAACCCCTATTAGGAGATTCTGACGCTGTTTCCACCATAGCAGATGCGATATTATCGGCTCCAAAACTGGCACCAGTTTTGACAGGGGTTCTGTTCTCTGTTTCCACAGAGACATCAGATACAACTGGATAGGTCTTCGCATTAGAGCATCGTACGGGATAACCTGCTCCATGGAGACCATTATGCCCAGCATCTGAAGGAACCGCCTCGCCTTGAATGTGGTTTCCCACTCGAAAACTCTTGAGGATGGCTAACAGAGACACCACTCTGGGCTCTGATGGGTAAACCCTGCCCTCCTCAAGGTCGAATCGCATCCCCAAATAAACGAAACGTTGAGTGGGCGTCAACTCGGATTTCTCCTCGTTGACTATGCAGCTTAGATCTGAAAGTAACTTCAGAGTCAGAGCAGTATCCACGTTCAACCTGGCTGCCGAGTCTGCCTTAAGCAGCCAGTCGTCTATGTAGGTGTGTAGCGCCACGTTCTCTTTTCTGAGAAACGCTGTCACCGCAAGGACCACTCTTGTGAAAACCCTCGGAGCTGTCGACAGGCCAAACGGGAGACTGTAAACTCCCATAGTTGACTCTGAAACGCAAATCTCAGAAACCTGTGCCAACTCCGATTCATAGGAATGTGGAAATATGCATTTTTCAGATCGATCGATACACACCACATTCCTTTCCTCAATCCCGCATTACCGACCTCGGCATTTCCATCTGGAACCGAGGCGTATGGCTAAACCAATTTAATGGCCTGAGATTGAGTATGGGTCTCCATCCCCCTGTGCTCTTGGGGACAAGGAACATGTTTGAATAGAAGCCTGGAGTGTTTCGATTTGCTGGATTTATTGCTCCCTTCAGAAGCAAACCCGACACTTCCTTTTGAACGGCTTCTAACTTGTCTGGCTCCCTTGGTACGGGTGTCCAGACAGGTGCCAAAGACAGATTTTGTGGTGGAAAGTCCCACCACTCCGGCATGTAACCCTGGGATAACCATCCCAGGACCAGACTGTCTGACGTCACACCTTGCCAGGCCTCGACGAAACGCATGAGCCTTCCACCCACCATAGACGCCTCGACGTCTAACGGGGTTGTCCGGCTCGCAGTCCGCCCCCCCACTCTTTCTTAACGAGAGAGAGAGAGAACCATTTCGTTCTAGGCACGACGGGTATAACTGGCACCGCTGTTCCTGTCACACAGGCGCGGTCCAGGCGGATATGAAGGGAGCTTTCGTACCCTCAGGTACGCTTCGGCCCCTTCTGTCCGCCCTTTGAGGCCTTACCCTTACCCTTCCCCTTGCCCTTCCCACCTCTAGGGCGGTCAGGAGCAACATTGGGGAGGGTAGGCGCCTCTACAACCTTCCTGGGCTTCTTCGCCGGCGGCGGCTCTGAAATCCCAGCTGAAGCAGAAGTCGCAACAGGCCTAGCTTTCGCCTTGCCCTTATGCTTCTTCTGCTCCTTTGAAGGTTGTCCCGTTAGCGGTTTCCCCACAGGCCCTAGTGCATGCGCTTGTCGCACTAGCTCTAGCTGTAGGTTTACCGCTAACCGATTCTGCGCGATACTGGCGGTATCCTCTAAGATGGCCCACGCTTGGCCACCGAAGATGCTAGGCCCTGTCAGGGGTGTCCCAAGGAGACGCTCCCTGACTGCCGTAGCCGGACGCATATGGTCAATGACCATTTGCCTCCTGGATTTCGTCACACGCGCTTGCACCCTTGCCAATGCGTCCATCGACAGCACCAGGCCGTCATTGACACATGAAAGCGCCACAGGTGGCACAGGGTGGCCTGCCCCGCTTCAGCCCACACCGACTGAAGGAGACGATAAGAGTGGTTGACAGCACTCATCGCTGCCCTCACACCCTCATCGCTAGGGACAGGACTTCTTCCTGGTGTACCTGAGACTTGTCCACAAGTGCCGGACCGGGGTGACCCGGCACGGCACTCTGGACGCCCAGTACCCATCGGTCACTCCGTGACCGACGGGACTACACCATACCTGTCGTATTCCCCCCGCGGAATACGACATCTTGCCCGCACCTCCCTGGAGGCCGCAGGGAGCTGACCCTTGGTCATCAGTTGTTTGCTATAAATAGCATCCAACCATTCTATGAACCGTGGATCCAGTCCCACTGACTGGATCCGGGCCGCGGGCAAAATCCCCGTCCTGATCGACGCAACCGACGGACGGGGCGCATCTTCATCGGCCGTGGCCGAAACCACAGACGGGTCAACCCTGGCTAGCCACGCCAGAGCATCTGACCAATCTACCTCCGATGAAGACACCCCCGCAAACACGTCACCCGTTGACGTGCTCACGGGTCTGCCAGCCACGGCCTCCCAGCAAGGAGCCACGGCTGACACGCCAGGCACTCCGGTACCACACGGTTCCGCCGCCACCCCATGAAACACTTCGGTCCATGGGGTAGGTCCACACGGAAAACCGTACGGACCCGTAGCAGTCGCGGAACCATAGCCGGACACGGGCGCCCACGGCACCCCACGTCCGACTGCCGGACCAGGCGAGATAGGTGAGTACCACGCCCGGCTCGGCACACCCGTTCCCGTGACGGCTGGTGCCAAACCAAGCCGCACGGAACCGGTGCACGGTAACGGATTTGCCTCAGCCACAGGCGGAGCCGCTGACCTGGCTTGCGCCAAACCAGACAAATGGAGGCCGGATCCGTCTAGGACGGAATCAACCTCCATATTCTCCACCTGCGGCTTCACGGGCCGCAGCAACCTCTCCTCCTCGGCCTCCTCGTCTTCAGACTCCGAAGAGTCGTCACTAGACGAGTCAACCGTGGAACCGTCCTGGCGGACGGCTCCCACACCTGACGGACCGGCCACCGCTACTGGACCACCCGGAGGTGGCCGCAGAGAAACAGAAACCCGTCTGGCCGAAGCCAGACGGGACTGCCAGGGGGCCGTACGAGACGGCCCCCTCGGTAACCAGTCCAGAATCCTGTCCGAGGACAGGATCCGTACCAGGCATGGGGAGAAACTGAACACACGTGTCATGCG
>CM067365.1:47838329-47885593 GCA_034401795.1 Chaetoderma sp. LZ-2023a
CACGACACGACGATGTTGATCGTTTAGGTACCTCTGGCGAGATATAAAACCAACACACCACTTTTTGTTTTTACGTACACCATTCATAAGTAGCAAGCAAACAAAACTGTTTGTTACTTCTATTAAGTAAATTAAATTGTGCTAGCACCGTTCTCTCCACCTTGGAGATGATGGCTAGACACACCGGGGACACGAACAGCCCGGACGATATGGTAGTGTTCAATTTCTGCAGCAATAGCTGCATGAGCCCACTGGAGCGTGATCATTCCATCATCCCTGGAGGTCGGTTTTTGTGGACATCGGAGATGCACGATGACTGCTCCCCAACCCCGGGGCTGGCTGACCATCAGCAGCAGTAACGGCTGTGGTGGCTGCAACATCCGGCAGCAGTAGCGGAGGAGCCATGCGTGCACCAAGCGGCTACACATGACCTACACACCAAACCCACCTCTTCCCATTGTCTCTTCATTCAGGAACAATAGATCTATGTACTGAATGGTTTCAATATCGACAAACCCCACCCGCACCACCTTCCCATTATCTCTTCATCCAAGGAACAATAGATTTATGTAACACCCCCTAAACTCACCATCCATTCCATGAGTTGTTATAAATCTACTTACCGAATGACTGTGGCGATATAGGTGCAATTCTGATTTGTCAAGAGTTGAATACATGATCTCATTTGGCTACGCCCCCATCCATTTCACGCATTGTTACACTTGTCAATCATCAGGTGTTACACCTGTCAATCATCTGCACCTGTCAATAGATCTACAGCCCGAAACAGCGGTGGTGAGATAAACAGATGTTCTAATTGGTTGAGAGCAGATATCACGTGACCTCTGACATCATCTCATTTGCATATTAGGCTTTGCCTGTGTTTTTTTCACCAAAAAAGTACCTTTTGGTGGGGAAAATGGTGCGTGGTCTACCATTCAAATGGTATGACGTTACATGTCACATGACCCGCTCTACTTCTATAACCCTTTATGCACCACCACCATCCTCCACTTACACACACACGCACACTCTCTCTCTCTCTCTCTCCTCAACCCCTCCCTCCTTTGCTTACTCTCGCAAGGGGTATAATAGGGCTGGTCAGGGTGAGGAGAGGAGGCAGTAGCTCGTGTGGTAAAGAGCAGAGCTGTGAAACCAGGGATCACGCCTCTGTTCGGCCAAATGACTATCGCTGGAAACATAGGCAATCTCCTTCACTCCTCGTTGCCTCGCTCCACCCAGGAGTATAAATGGGTACCAGTATAAAAACTGGGGAAGTTACCAATAATAGACTGAAATACAAAACAGCCTGGCATCAGGGACTCAATACATGCCGCTCCCAGATCCATTTTCAGGTTTCAAAGGATCTGATGTAGTTGTGGTTCGGACACCAGGGATCATTTGTGGTTTGTTGTCTCGGCGTGGCCAATTTGAGAAGATATCTGCTGTACGACTGGTCCAAACATCAGCACTCAAATATCAAGCAATCACACTAGTAGAAACACTGAAAAACTTGTACCTACTGACATCAAAAGGGCTCAATAACCAGCAATGATAGCAAATTCGAGACATGCTGCTATCCTATGTGGGCTCGTTCCATTAGGTGACATGCACCTGGGTGAGATCCGACTCCTGAAACACATGACCAATACTCAGGACAGGTGACCAGTGCAGGACCTAGGAGATGCCTTCCCACGCACAAGGAACTCAAAGCAAGTCTTCAGTCCAAGGATATTTTGAAGGCTGGGGTAACTGAGCCTTACACTTTACTGTGAGATAGTCTCATTGTTTTGACGACCAATTGAGGCCTCACTATTTCTGCATAAATTACCAACACCTGAACGCATTCAGTATATAAGATTATAGCCTATGGTGCTATGGATCGACCAAGATCTAGATTCATTAGCTGCTACTAAAATGTTGTGTATTATAGATCTCGTTAGTGTGTATAGACAAATAACCATGGATATGTATGAGAAAACGATGACCACCTTCAGTTGGCATGAGTGGCTTTCAAATTATCAAGATCTTGTTCAGGATTTGCAATGTACCCGTGATATTCAAGTGGCTGATGCATCAAGGATTACTGCATCTTTAATGGCATGTCTGCCTCTACTACCTGGATGGCATACTAATAATCTTCTATTGTACATCTGATGATACCATGTGGAGATTACATCTGCGCATGACCCAGTGTGATAAAACCTGGTTAAAGTTGAAATGAAAGAAAAGCGATTTTGTCTGGAAACTTGTGGAATTCCTGGATCATGCCATCTTTGAGTAATAATTTGCTACCGGCCGTGCAAATGCAGGGGCCTGCTGAACATGTATGTATGTATGTATGTATGTATGTATGTATGTATGTATGTATGTATGTATGTATGTATGTATGTATAGATTTATATAGCGCCCTTTCCAGACTTAACTGCTCATAGACATGATCCCCAACTTTCTAGGCCTCTGTCAGTACAGAGTACAATACATGCGTACATCCATCACCTGCCTAAAATTGGCAAACTGATATTTCAGATTTCAGATTATGGAAAAGGATCAGTAAATCAAATGGACTGTGAGGAAGATTTTCAGGTACAGGAGCAATCCCATTCTTGCACACCCAAATCAGGTTATTATATCTTTGCTTCGCGCACGTGCATGCGTGCGTGAGTGCGTGCGTGCATGCGTGCGTGTGTGTGTATGTGCGTGTGTCCGCATGTGTTGATAAGAAAGTCACGGTCTAAATCAAATCCGAAGTCTACGTAGGACATGCACATTGGCATGGTGGTTGACTTTCTATGCATACAAATCGTCAGACCTGAATTAAATTGGACATGTTTTAACATCTTTATACTCCATATGGTGCCTTACCATTGGCATAATTAAACTACCAATATTCCTACCTATATTTGAGTGAGATATATCTTGTATTTTGTTTCAAACTTAGGATTATCATCATTACTTTGCTTCAGCTAATTTTGGTTCCAGCTTGGGACGATGGTATTGGATGGATGGAACGAGGAATGAAATTCAGAGAGAATTAACTGTCTCTCCGCAGGAAGCCACCAGACCATAATTTCAATGAGCAAAAACTCTTGACATGGTGAATATTTTAAAAACAATTTGACTGAAAGTTGTTGGTGGCCTTCAGTCAAATTGTTTTAAAAAATATTTAGCAGGTCCAGAGATATAAGCACCTGAATATGCCGTCTGCAAAAACTAAGCAATCAGACATTTAAGACCTGGAATTGTCCATCTTCTAGCACGCACATTCCCATCTCAAACTCACTTTATCTCTGCTACAATATATTGTTTGTGTAGTTGTGCCACCTGCTAAAGATAAGCAAGACTTGCATCATGCCTTTTCATCAATGTTGTGATGGAATGGTAGACAGATTCACCTCAATCTTGACCTGCATATTAGTCAAAGAAATTAATGAGAGTAAATGGGACTGGGTGGTCAGATTCCCATACAGCTCGAGTGGTTATCGATTGTGTGTGCACTGTAGCCTGGGATACACCCTACCTATCTTCCGCTGTGACAGGAGTTTCCATTCCTATGAATATTCTAATGCATATATATATATATATATATATATAGATCTATTACATGCTCGTTCCTATGGAGGCACAGACCTCAATTCTGCCCATAAGCCAGTCATTACATGTCTTCAGATGAATGATCTCTACCCAATATATAAACGCCATACAAGGAGAGGGTAGTCACCTACAACCTACCCAAACTCATCAGCGACACTGACACCCAAATGTCATACAAAAAGGTCCTCGGGGAGCAGATAGCTAACATCAATGTCAGCTTTGATCCAAACGAAGCCCTAACCAAAATACTGAAATCTATGGAATCATCAGCTACAAGCACCATAGGTGTTCTTAAAAACAACCAAACTAGGTATACTGATGACCCTCTAGCAGTAAAACTGTCAGCAGAGCAGAAAGCGTT
This sequence comes from Chaetoderma sp. LZ-2023a, assembly GCA_034401795.1. Classification (NCBI taxonomy): domain Eukaryota; kingdom Metazoa; phylum Mollusca; class Caudofoveata; order Chaetodermatida; family Chaetodermatidae; genus Chaetoderma; species Chaetoderma sp. LZ-2023a. The sequence continues at coordinate 47,842,285 of CM067365.1, forward strand.
ACGGCTGCGCATCTATCAGTGGCCAAAGTGAAGATCACACCAAACAATAACATTCTGCTCCACTTAGCGAATGCTTAAAAGATTTTGCTATTCAACAAGCAGACTCCCTAGCAGATGAAATCACTGCCACGGATGATTGTTACAAAATGTTTCGAGCAGTCCGAACCCTGAGAGTTACCGACTACACAGAAATTCAGAAGGTACTTAAATCCCTGAAAATGGACATGCATCTGGACCTGATGGCATGAGCAATGAACTATTCAAATATGCAAGTGACATTATTTCAAAACCGATCACGCACCTAATCAACTCAGCTTTTATGCATCACCTTCCCATCGATGCTGTAGGCCAAGGCACCCTTATCACACTACCCAAGCCTAAAAAGACACCTGGCCCTCCCCAGCCATTCTGCAGCCGGTTATGTTCCTCAACAGCACACGGAAAATCCCATCCAATGCTACTCTATGCTGCATCCGAGACAAGATTGATGATTTCACCAGATCATGCCAAATTGGCTTCAAACATGGACGCAGCTGCGCAGACATTGTATGGGCTCAACGCATGCTTGTGTCTGTAGTCATGTCCAAACACGAGCCTGTGACACAATTAAACATTCAGAGATCCTAGATGTACTATGCCAGGCCAGTTGAAATGAATATGAGCTACTAGTGAGACTACTGCTTGCAGACACCAAGCTGAGAGTACGAGTCAAGTCAGTGAAGTCTAGAGTTCGAGACATCAATCGGCTCCCCACAGGGAAATGGTCTATCTCCGGTGCTTTTCAACTGTTACCTTGCTGCTGCATTGAAATCCATGAAGGAAAGTTCCACAAGACCAACCACACACACAACCAACCCCCTCCCCACCCCATGTCAATACTGGGTATGCCGCTAGAGATGTAATATGCCGACGATGTGCACTTCATAGACGAGGAAAAGAAACCCCTTGACAAATTTCTCCCAATAGCTGCAGGCAAATTAAAAATTGAGAATCTCTTTGTAAATGAATCCAAAACAGAGTTCACCCACATATACCTATCTACAAAGCACGAGACTAAAGAAAATGATGATCCACTTCGTGGCAGTGAACCATGGAGAAGTAAAATCCTGAGCTGACTGCTATGCGGTACTGCTGACATTGCTGCATCATGGGGAACATAGCTTTCCAGTCCTTCTGAAAGCTATGGATTCGTAGATCAAAGATGCCCTTGATAAAAAAGCTACGTTAAGACAATGCAACCTGCGTATCCTTGATGCTGTATAACTGTAGCAGGTGGGCAGTTCCAAAGGAAGCTCTAGACAAACTCGGTCTGCCACTGCAAACACCTATGCACCATCACTGGACACTGATGGCCAGACAGCATAATTTCCAACTAGGCATTATACAAGATGTGTAATACGTCGCCGTTGCCCAGCAAAGATGGTCCATGTTTGGCCATGTGCTAAGGACCCCAGAAGACACACCAGCAAGAGAGCCTTGGAATTTGCCCTACTCGGAGCTAGCAAATACAAAGCTAGGAGAGGACATCATTGCACAAATCTAAGGAAGCTAGGGATTTCAGCTGATGAGAAGACAAAGTGAGCAAAAGCAAAGGACTGATTGCAGCTGTAGGACATTTCTACTACTACAGCCGCAGAATACAGTAATCATACACACATTACAAGAGATCCAGAAAGCAGTCATAAACTTGTGAGGGATAGTTTTCTGGAAATAGACAAATGACAAAAGATGTAGCTTGATTGGATGGGAGACAAGGTTCGCATAAGAGATAAAGACGAAGGGGTTCATAGCATTTTCTTTTAAATTACAATATAAAGGAAGGAAAGTAAATCCAACATTACTTACAAAGTCCACATCGTGGAACAGAAGACCTACTTCCTTCACTTTGACTGCCTCAAGCAGTTCATCAGTGGGTTGAAATCATAGGAGATAGATCACCCCATAAGAGAAATTGCGACCCATATGGATAATGCTGTCAGATCATGTTCAACCAAGGTTGTGTGGTCCCTGGGTACCAGCCGAATTTGGGAATACCTGGCTCTAGGACATCCAGTGGCTGGCCAACCCGAAGACGAATAGGGCTGGTGATTCCAGTCAGCAGCAGTCAAATTAGTTCCAAAATATTCAACAGAATATTTATTAAATTGTAAATTCATCAAAGACACACAATTAATACACTTTCATGACAACCTGTTTTGCTTTTCATGGCGGATCTACCTAATTATGATTGTAACATCAGCTGACATGTGACATATTTAATTAAGATGTCAGATACTTAAGCGACAGATTGGATCCCTCATTAGATAGAATGTTATTTTTTTCGAAATGTAACTGAAGGTTCAAAATGTAGTCATTGCCCTGTAGTTTACTAAAACAGTAGAATGTAACCCTTTAAATTTGGTCACGAATATAAAAATATTTGCTTACGGAATGCCCATTTGCAAGACAAGAGAAGACTATTTTTGAAAATTTACCACTGGAATGATTGGCTCGATTACCACTGGAATGACTGGCTCGGTCATCGAGCCAGTCATGCCAGTGCTAAATCTTTTTAAATAGTCTTCTCGTGGCATGCAAATGGATATTCCTCAAGTCAATGGCAGAACCAGGTTTGCTAGACTGTGCTACAGGGACATATTTTGACTGTGACGTCAGATAGTATGTGATATGCTTTGAGTTGAGAGTGACATATGACCAAGTGGATCATTACTTTGTTATGTCCATCATGGTGAGTTGCGGAGAAAATTTACTACTTAGTCACGCAAAATCCTACTTTTATCAATAAGTCCTTTAATAGTCCAGATCTTTCTCCAGAGGACCAAAATTTTGAATGTACATTTAAAGTTAAGAAGACACCATTCTTATAAATTTACCACTAGAATTTAACAAACAGCTCTCTGATGTCCTACAAATGGGAAATTTCTCAATACTGCAGATGTTATTTTGGCAGGTTTGACCTATAAAAGTTTAATGGTCAGGAAAATCTAAACTTGTGCTTAGTCAGCATCTATTTGCAGATCATGAGAAGACCAATTCTCAAAGCTTTATCACTGGAATGTCAAGCTCGATAACCAAAAATTGTATTCTCGTGGTCTGAAAATGGACATTTTTATGAAAAAATTGAAATTTTCTTGAACAGCTTTCAGTATTTAAAGGTTAAATTTAAGTTGAACATTTTAAATCTGACCACTGAACTTTGATGATTGGCTTGCAGTAAAACAAGTAAATTACAACTGTATGCATTTGTAGCTCCGCCAATCTTGGAGCTACAGCGCAGGATTCTTCAACCATTTATCCATTAATTGTCTACCAGCTGAATTTCTGCAGACTACATTCCCCATGTGGTTTAAGCCTGGATATGTTGAATATTTTGAAAACAATTTGACTGAACGTTGTTGGTGGCTAAGCCACTTTCAGTTAAATTGTTTTCAAAATATTCAGCAAGTCCAGAGTTATTGTCCACTGAAATTACTGTCAGTTAGCTTGCAGCAGTCAGACAGTTATAGATCACAAGGGACAAATTCTTCTTGATATTAGACTTGCACGATTATGTGATTAAATTGAAAATCGCGATTATTTTTTAAATCGTGAATTTATATGCTTAAAAATTATATAATCGAATAATCGTGAATATGGAAACTTTCGTGACTGATCTCATTAAAAAATTACTAAAACGTTGGAAGTGAAATACCGCTACATAAAATATTTCAATTGACCTTTCCAGAGTACCTACCCATCATATGACGTCATAATGAACTGCGTGATGTGTACAATGACATCATAATGAATGACGTCGATAAGTACGTCACGAATACATATTTTAAGATGGTCTATGCGTTGTTGTACAAATTGTTTGCTTTTACTATTTAATAAATATTCTGTTGAATATTTTGAAACTAATTCGACTGGGTGCTGTTGCTGCCATAATAATAATCACGATTATTCTTAAATAATCGATCGCGATGATTCAAAGCAATAATCGTGCAAGCCTACTTGATATAAGGAATATTCTGTTGATTATTTTGATACTATGGCAGAAAGAGATCCCAGTCAAATTAATTTTAAAAGTATTCAATAACTTATCTGTATCTGTACCTTGAAAAGGTGTATAAATCTATTCAAATAGGCATACAAAGTGGCCGGAATTTAGCTAGAAATGGGGCCAAGCCATCTTCCGCTTCGTATAGGGCTCAACAATAATTGCTATTTTAAATTCTTGATTTATTGCTGAAATCTTCTATCCATGAAAATAGTTCTATTACTGTCAACTACCATAAATGATTGGTTAACCCTTTAACACTCAAGCTGGCCAAAAATCACTTCTACAGTAGTCCTGACAAATATCCAATCGCAAACCAAGAGATGACTATTTTCGAAAATGTACCACTGGAATTATTGGTTCGATAGCTTAGCCTGTCAGTCCGGTGATAAATTCTCAGAAATAATTTTTCTCTTGGTTTGCAAATAGACATATTGTATGAGAAAATGAAATTTTCTTGAGCAAACATTGAATCAGACGCATGCCTACATGAATCCTCATATATTTAACCCTTTAACCCATACATCCAAGAAACAGACATTACTCTTTGATTCCCAGAATATTCACTTGAATATTTTGAAACTCATTTGACTGGGAGCTGTAGCTGCCTATATTTCTAAATAGTCAACAGCATACCGGTATTGTTGGCTTGTAATAAAGATATTGGAATTTCAGTGGTAAAATGGTAAAGGTAACTTTACATTTGTATTTAGTATGAGGAAATCATTTCATTCAGTTTCTAAATTTCACTCGCCACCAGCGCAGAGAGACTTGGAATTTGCCCTACTCGGAGCCAGCAAATACCGAGCCAGGAGAGGACGTCATTGCATAAATCTGCTAAGCATGCTATGAGGTGACCTCAAGAAAGCAGGATTAGGTACGCTCAAGTCAAGAATGGACCTGAGGAAGCTAAGGATTTTGGCTGAGGACAAGAAACAGTGGGTAAAAGCGAAGAAGAACTGATTGCAGCTGTAGGATGTTTCTACTACTACAACCGCAGAATACAGTAATCATACATACATACGGGAAAACTGTTGAATACTTTGAAATTAATTTGACTATGGCAGCAACGGCTTCCAGTTAAATTAATTTCAAAATATTCAACAGAATACGTCTTATATCACAAAGAATACACTTTTTCAGGCGTTTGTTGAAAGGGTTAACGCTCAAGACTGGTCAAGAAAATTTAGATTATTACTGAGTGAATGCCCATTTACAGGCCATGAAGACTATTTTTGAAAATTTGCCACCGAAATAACTGGCTCGGTTATCGAGCCAGTTATTTCAGTGGTCAATTTTCAAAGATAATCCTCTCTTGGCCTATAAATGTGCATTCCTCAAAACCACTCCAGTAGCCACTTTTGGCATGACATTTAAAGTGTTCAAACATTTAAAGAATTTTAATCAAATACCCGCCCCCGCCACATCCATTCCCTCCGGTGTAGATAATATTTAAACACACAAGACTCAGCGTTCTGTACACATAAGACTTGAATAATTTATTCACAAATTGGAGTAAATTATTTAGGAAATTTACAAACCGCAAACAGTGTCAACAACAATGCTGCTGAATGGCCAGTAAACTACACTATATACATATATATTATACTATACTATAATATAAATTTATTGAACGAAAACGACGATGCGCTAACTATATCCGTGTTCATCAGATTTCACTCGTGAGTCACAACCTGAAACAATGTGTCTTTGTATCCAATGGAGGAACCATTTCTATCTATGCCCTCCCATTTCTAGCTAAGCTCCGCCCACTCTGTAGGTGTGTTGGAATCAATTTATACACCTCGAACCCTGACTCACCCGAATTCCAATTTCAAGATTACTATACAGTGTTTGAATATTTAAAAATTAATTTGACTGGGTGATGTTTCTGCCTATGGATGACAGTAATAGCACCCCAATGAGTCAAAGTAGTATTCAGATATTCACCAAAATGTTTATTAAACAGCAAATTCATCAAAAATATACAATTTATACACTTGATAGACATCTCCAGGATCATGACAGAGTTATAATACATCAGAATGATTGTGACATAATGTGATATAATTGATTATGACATCATATACTTGAGTGACAGATCGGTTCCCTTCATCTAATATCTGATTGGCTTAATGGTCAAGATTTTTCACAAAAATTGAAATTTCTCCTCAACGAATGTCCATTTGCAGCCGAAGATAAGACAATTTTTTGCAATGGTAAACTTTCAAAAAATAGCCTTATCTTAGCTTGTAAATGGACATTCCTCAAGACCACTGCAGAGGCCGGCTTGACCATTAAAGGGTTAACGGGTTAATATTTATTGATATAAGAAGCATTTTGAGCACTTTGAGGCACTGTTGACACACATTTCCTTCTGAATCAAAAGAAGTCACGTTTAATAACGAAAAATATCAAACTTCCTGCCTATTTTGAAAATAATTTGGGTGGAGCCCTCGAAGTCACATTGTTTTCAAAATATCCTCGAGGTGTTTTAAATAGATGATATAAATAAATATTATCCCATGTGGGAAACAATATTTCAAACTTTTAACCATAAAGTCCCAATATTTTAATTTCATCGCAATCACACAAACAACCAGTAAAATGGATATTTTGAAAATAAATTGACCGGAAATTGTTGTTGCATAAGGAGCAACAACTCTGAGTCAATTTAGCGACAAAATATTCAAAATATTTCTTACATTGCAAAAGATTTTTCTGTACATAAATATTAAAGAAGTGATATTCCACACAAAGTCAGTGCTGGTACTAATCACAATCTTATAATTAACTCTCTGCCTGTTGCCTTTCTGCAGACTACATTTTCCATGTGGTTTAACTCTGGCTAAACTGAATATTTTGAAAACAATTTGACTGAAAGTTGTTCACCAACAACTTTCAGACAAATTGTTTTCAAAATATTCAGGAGGTCCAAAGTTATTGCCAATTGAAATTATTGTCCGGTGGCTTGCAGCAATCAGACAGTTAATATTCAAACGTAATTCATAACAAATTGTCATCGTTTCCTAAATTACACTCCATTTTATTTCGAATATTTGTTATGTTCTGAGTCAACTGAAGCTTTCACGCATTTGGCCATAGTTTGTGACGCGCGGCTAATAGAGTCTGTCATATAGAAGTCTCTCAGTGTAAGCTGGCTGGGTTGAAGTGGGAGGCTCTGTAACTGACCCTTAACCAGCTGCAAAACAAACCAGAAAAGATACATATCTGAAAATGAATTAATCCAATTTTAGATATGCCCCGCCCATCTCTAGCTAACCTCCATCCACACTTTGCCTGTATTGAATCGATCGATCTTTGCACTCATTGACTATCAATTTGCAGAAAATGATAGAGATAAGCGGTTGAATATTTTGAAACTAATTTGAATTGGGTGCATAGGCAGCAACAGCGCCCAGTCAAATTAGTTCCAAAATATTCAACAGAATATTTATTAAACAGTAAAGACATAGAATTCATACAGCAACGCTTAGTCCATCATCAATTATGCGTTTGTTACAAACTTATCTACATCATTGATTATGACATCATCCTACATGCCACGTAATTGATTATGATGTCATATGATGGATGGATAATCTGGAAAGGTTCAGTAACCATCATGACATGTTCAGATTTCTAGTTTCCTATGACAATGACCAGTCTTAACTGTCGGTCCAAGAAATAATGTAGGGCCTTATTAGAAAAAGTATGAATATGTTAATATATCTAATTGGCTTGAACTTAAGGTTAGCTACTCTGTAAAAAATATTCTATGGAAAGTAATCTGACTGGAAGGCTTCAAGCTAAAGTAGTTTCAAAATTGCTTCTCTACGAGATCCATGAAATTAATATAATACGGCAAAGGACATCTACAGTTAAGATAAAGATAAGAAATACATTCATTCTCAACTTTTGCTTTGTGATAAAAGGTAAGACAGGACCCGAAAATGTAGGACCACTATCAGACCTGAATGATGAAATGGAGGTACCCACAAGCCAACATTAATCACAAGTCAACATTAATGTGATGTTCACTAGCAAATGACTGTCAGATAAACAAAGGAGCTTGTCAGAAAGTTATCGATATGGAATATATATGTTATAATTTATCAGTAAACAAATAGAATCAGAGATTGCAGACCCTTACCATCCTGATTTTGCCACACTGCAAGAAAAGGTATTATTTAACAGATGCTCTCTATGAATCATGAACTACTATGTGGAATCCAAATGTACACAAATTTATCACTACTCAAGAAAACCATCATTGACCACCATGGCGAGAATTCCTGGAAATATATCTCCAGTATAGAAGATCACCTCGTAAAACTTATTATCGACTGTACAAGTTTAGTCAGGGCTGGATTACTACCTAACAACTTCTCATTATTATGTGAATTGGAACATATAACTAGAAAACTATATTACAACCTACATAGCGGTAGAAGCCTCCTCTTTAACCAGCTTCCACAACAACATTAATCAACAGTAACTGCTTTAAACTGATATCCTGAATCAGAACTGTATTTAAATATATATAATTATTCATGCAGTCTGGTGCTTAACAGTGTTTTTGTTATTATTATTGAACTGTATTCAGATAATATATTTAGCTAATTTATAATTGCGGACTGAAATTATAATTATATAGTGTTCATAAATCGGACTGTAGTCTACGTAACCACATCTGTTGGTCCACCTATCAAGAGGAGGGATATACGAATAACAACACCCACACTCTACCTTTCTTGTGTTAAAATTTGGGCTGAATCTGACCAATAGTTTGAATAGCTTTTGCGATATCGATAGATTTCAAATTTTATCAAATACAGATCCGGGTTTTTAATTCCCGATGACCAAAATCTGGAAATCAAACTCACATCAGAAGTTTTTGAGATACATCTCCGGACAGAGACTAAGACAGGAAGACAGATGGATGGACAGATGGATGGATGGACACACACACACACACACACACACACAAAGCCGAATGTAATACACTTTTCACCTTATAGGGTGAGAGTAATTATGACATATGAGAAAGGATCGGGGAGGTACTGTTTGACACACTGTGCATAAATCACTATCTGTCTAAGCAGTTATTACAATGGTCAAAATCAGCCACTACAGAATTCCACAGTGTGTGTCAGAAACCCACACTCGTGAATGCCTCATAGACAAAGTAGGATTTTTGTCCTGCGGCGTTGGTGTGCTGGAAGCGCTTGTGGGCTATAATGTTAGGCACTGTTCCCGGTTGTGGGTTCGATCTCCTGTCAATGCTAATAATGTAATGCCACAATCATGACAATACATTTAAATTGAGATTCACAGGCCACTACAACATTCAAATCTTCCTATAATTTTAAAATATGTTATATATCAAGATGCATTTATACATCTGCACACTGATTCACACTTAGCTGAGCTAAGACTTGTGTCTGCCTGCACACTGATTCACGCTTACCTGAGCTAAGTGCTGTGCCTGCCTGCACACTGATTCACTCTTACCTGAGTTTAAACGAAATCTAGGATTTCTTTTTTCACGAGAGAGTTGATACTTACCTCCCTAATACTTTTGATATTGCTAAATATTGGCTTTCACTCAATAAACACTCAGATTTAAAACAGTTAGGTGCCCCTACTGGGCAGGGAGTCAGAGCGTAGTCTGGCGGATGCCAGCCCCACCACCGCGCATGCGCAGACTAGCACTTCCTCTGACTAGATTATTGGCTGACACACATGCAACTATTAAGAGCCTGAAGACCGAGCCTCTGTGGGGTGGAGAGGCCGGGTCCGTATCTAGGGAGGTAAGTATCAACTCTCTCGTGAAAAAAGAAATCCTAGATTTCGTTTATTTCACTTCAAGAGTATACTTACCTCCCTAATACTTTTGATATTGCCAGAATTCGAAAGTGAATCTGGCGGGAGGGAGGCGAGGTCAAAAGACCAGCTCATCCCTATACGCTTTTCTGCGTTTAAGGCACTTAAACTTCTGAAACTGTAAGAAAAAACAGTCAGGATTTGACTAACCATCGGATAACACCACCGATGTATGAGAGATGACCGAATGTCATATGCGCTCCCCCCCCCCCCCCCCCTCCTTCCTGGGAGGAAGAGTCGACTGACCTCAATGTCCTATACGCTCTCTACGCACAAGTGCCATGTACTACAGGACAGAGACGAAAAAGCTCCATTTTCGTAACTCTCAACAATGAACCACACAAATACACAAACCATCACCATATTAATAACGGGTAACGTGACAATACAATCAACAACGGACAACACATGAACAAGACTGACCTTGTTGAAATGGCTGCTGACATCATCTTCCCATTGGTAAAGACTGATGCAGGCCCAAAAAAGTGGGTGTTTCCATAAAGTAATTGTGAAATATATAAGTAATGAGGAAAAAACCTCCTCAAAAAATATAAACCGAGTTATTTTTTCAAAATCGACAAGGCGAGAGGATTAGAGGTGTCACGGAGATAATGGTCTGTAAAACTCGACTCACAGTGCCACTGAGCCACCGACATAATATCATCCACAGGGACCCCATTAAATAGGGCAGTGGATGTCACTACGCCGCGGACACTGTGAGCCTTGGCCACGTCAACCTGCTTCCCGGTGGCGGATTTATGGTAAAACTGAATGCATTCAACAATCCACCTGGAAATGGTGTCCTTAGAAGCCCTGCCATGGGGTTCAATATATGACAACCATAACGCTGACTGGTCGGTGCGCCACTCCGCCGTACGTTGTTTGTACCGGCGCAGCGCCCGGACGGGACACCATGCTTTAGAATTAGGATCATATCTAGTTAAAGCAGGCAAAATAATAGGTTGACCTGGATATTTCAACGACTGATTTTTAGCCAAGAAATTAATCCTAGGTAGCAGCTTAAGGCCTTCCCCTGAAACCACAAAACGGTCATCCTCGGCTGATAAGGCATGAATTTCACTCCTACGCCTAGCCGAGGCCGCAGCAATTAAAAACACAGTCTTCAGTGTTAATAGTTTCATAGAAATGGAACTAAGTGGTTCAAAAGGCTTATCACCTAGTACTTGAAGCACTAGCGATAAACTCCAAGACGGAATCACAGGTGGATTCCTTGGTCTTAGATTGCCCATGCCTTTAATTAATACATTTAATGTATTTACTTCATCACTTCCCCTCTTAGCCAAGCAAGGAATAACAGACATTAATGCCGATTTATAACCAGCAATAGAGTTAGGCTTGAGGCTATAGGCATCATAGAGGTGACAGAGGAAATCAGCTACTACTTGAATAGATGAATCCATTGGATCAATACATCTTTTTGAGCACCATTCTGCAAATCTGTTGATTTTATAATTATATGCTCTGGAGGTTGACCCCCTCCTGGCTTTGGCCATAAACATGGCTGCTTGCTCAGAAAAGCCCTCCTTAATTCTAGATTCCTTGACAACATCCACGCAGTCAATCTGAACATTGACGGATTGTTGTGAAGGACCTTGCCCTGGAAGATAATATCGTCCATCAGAGGCAGAGGAACCGGATTGCAGACCAGAAGGTCCAGCAGATCCGTATACCATGATCGGCTTGGCCAATCCGGGGCGATCAGAAGCACTTGGCATTCCTCTTGTCTGATTTTCTGAAGAATTTTTGGAATCAGGATTGCTGGAGGGAATGCGTATGCATACATTCTCCCCCAGCTGATAGCTAACGCATCTGTTGCGAAAGCGCTTGGATCCGGAATCGGAGAGACGTACGTCGTCATCTTCGCATTCTTCTTCGTTGCGAACAAATCGATGTTGGGTTTCCCCCAATGGTCGAACAGACGATCCGCCACACATTGATTTAGTTGCCATTCCGTGGGTAAAACACTCATCCTTCGGCTCAATGAGTCTGCTAGCAGGTTTAACCTTCCCGGAATATGAACTGCTTTCAAGGTAATCTGGTGATCCAGACACCAACAAAGCAGTCTCCATGTCATCATACAGAGACTGGGCGACTTCGTTCCGCCCTGGCGGTTTATGTAAGTCACAACTGTTGAGTTGTCTGAACGAATAAGAACAATCTTGCCCTGAACTTTCTGTAAGAAATGTTCCAGGCCCAGGACTACTGCTCTTAGCTCCAGTAGATTTATATGTTCCTTTGACTGTTCCGGATTCCAAAGCCCTGATATCGTGGACTCTTCCAGGCAAGCCCCCCAGCCCTCCATCGATGCATCTGTATACACAGTCACCTGAGGGTGGGGAGGGGTCAGCATAACCCCCACCAAGAGATTCTCTGTGAGCAACCACCATTGCAGGTGGTGAATCAGAGGCGCCAACACTGACACGTTCGAGTCCAGCGAACCTGTACTCTGGGTCCATTGTGTCATGAGAAACAACTGGATCGGCCGCCTGCGTAAGGCGGCCTGAGGAATGACTGGTTCCAAAGAAACCATCAACCCCAGCATTCTCAAGTAAACCCGTGCCAGGACATGACGACTGTCGCACACTGACTGAATTAACGAGATGAGTTTTTGCACTCTCTCCTGAGTAGGATAAACATATCCCGTCTCCAGATCGAAGAACATTCCCAGGTAAACAAACCTCTGGGATGGAGTCAGCTCTGATTTCGGAAAATTTATCATCCAGCCCAAATCCGAGAGAGTTTTCAAAACAATCACCAGATTGGCCGATAAAGCTTCCTTGTCGTGTGCCTTTAACAGCCAGTCGTCTATGTACGTGTGGACTGCTATGCTTCTCCTGCGGAGGTATGCTGTGATCGCATGAACCACACGGGTGAAAACCCGAGGAGCCGTGGAAATTCCGAAGGGCAACACCCTGAATTCCCACTGTCTGCCCTGGAATGCAAATCTCAGGAAGCGACAGAAACTCCCGTGGATGGGGATGTGGAAATAAGCGTCCTTCAAATCTATCGACGCCGTCCACATCCCCCTCTCCAACCCCGCCAACACCGAGCGCACCGTTTCCATCTTGAAACTGGGCGTCTCGATGAACTTGTTCAATGGCTTGAGGTTGAGAATCGGTCTCCACCCTCCGGTGCGTTTTGTTACTAAGAACAGGGTTGAATAGAAGCCCGGACACCTTTGTGCCGGCTGAATAGCTCCCTTTTGTACGAGGGAATCTATCTCCTCCTCGATACACAACCTTTGCTCTGGATCTCTCGGAATGGGAGTCCAGACTGGCACTAGAGACAGTCGCGACGGCGGGCCTGTCATCCACTCTGGATGATACCCGACGGAAAGCCATCGCAAGACTAAACGGTCCTGAGTTAACCGTTCCCACTCTTGCATGTGGTCGGCTAGCCGGCCTCCCACCGGTCCACCTAGGGACAGAGGTGGACACGAGGCATGCAAGAGCGGCACTGTCCCCGTCGCCATAAACACCGGAGTGGTTCTTACCGCGGTAACCGTCCCGTCAGGACCGATAACCACGCCCAGATCCTCGCGCTCCCCGCCCCGCCCCGCGCGCACCTCGGTGCGCGGGCGGCTGCCTGGCTGACGGCGCCTGAGGAACCTGCGCCCCCCTCGCTGCTGGCCGAATCGCACGCGGCCGAGGCCGACGCTGCGACGGTGGCTGGCCTCTGACTTGGCCAGCACCACCTCGAGCCTGCAGGGGACGATACGCAGGGGCCGCGGCGCGAAGGTTAGCACGACGCAGCGCCTCAAACTGCTCGCGCAGCGCCCTCTGGTTATTCACCAGGGTGACCGTCTCCTGGAGGTGTCGACATCCCTCACCTCCAAAAAGACCAGGACCCGTCATAGGCGTACGCAGTAGCCTATTGTACAGGTCCTGAGACGGGCACAGATTGTCCAGGGCAAACGTGCGTCTTGCCCGGACACTCCTGGTCACCGCCCGAGTCATACAGTCCAGCGCCAGGTTAATACCATCCTGGATGGCTCGCTGGACCGTGACCGGACTTGGCTGGCGCGATGCGGATGCCGTTACTACCCCCTGTAACAGCTGGGAGATGTGGGACAGAGCGGCAATCGAAGCCCTCCCACTCTCCTCCGCATCACGCAACGCGGTATTCGCCGAACGCAACGCGTTCGAGCACAAGACCCCCGTGTCAGAACGGGAGCCTGGCCGCGCATCCTCACCCAAAGCCGCGCGGTCATCCACGCTGGGCTTGGGTACCACACCGTACCGCTGGTAATCCAGGGGCACGATGCGACAACGCCTGGCCACCTCGCGAGGGGCCTTCGCGAGACGTCCACTCGACTTAATGGACGACTCCGCCGCCTCGAACATGTCAACGACATGCTCCGCCAGCGGCAGAGAAGGCATAGCGTTAGCAGTCGGTTTCCCAGCTAACCACGGCCTGTGGTCACGCTGGCTAGCCGACTGCTCCACGGGCAGATCAGGCCTAACGCTCACCAACCACTGGCAAGCGTCAGACCAATCCTCCTCCGTGGCTAACTGCGAGCGCTCTACAAGACGGGGGCCTTCGTCTTCCTCCTGAGCGCAAGCAGCAGAGCTTGACGGCGGGTACGCTGATACACCTGGCAAGCCAGGGAAAACATGCGGGCCTGACAGCACCGGCATGACAATATCACTGATTTGACCAGGAGCAGGCGCCGTGGCAGAGCGCGGGGCATATACCGCCCCACCACGGGCCCGGCCAGCACCAGCAACACAGTCGGCAAGCCGAGGTATGCGGTACCGCTGGCCATCAGCAGCGCCCTGGGCCACCACCTGAACCGCGGACTCTACTCCAGGGTGAGTAAAACCGTGGAAGAAGCCGCCTGTATTCCCCGCGAGGGGTGCACAAACGTCTTCATCCATGTCCACGTCGTCAGACGGCGACCCTAGCAGGTAATCCTCATCACCCTGGTCAGAAAGATTAGACCCCGGGTCAGCAAAGAGAGCTAACCCGGGCTGACCAGGAACGGTGCCATAGGAGGTACTGGCCACCGCGGCGTGCGGATACCCCTGGACTGATAAGCAGCCCGCGGGTTCCAGCGACAACCGTCCACGGTCCCCTATCGGCGCGGCAATAAGCCTGCTGCCAGGGTCGTGGAACGCCCCCTCTAATGGGGCCACCTCTGAATCGTCGAACAACGGAAGCGGTCTAAGGAAAACCGATCCAGAGGCGGGGATTACCTGCTCCGAAGCCGATGATGAGGACACTAAAGGATTTGGTCCAGGAAGCATGCCACGAAGCAACTCTGGAACCAAATCCTTTATTGTCCTCTTCATCTCTCCCAACATCTCGGTCCGGAAGG
Source organism: Chaetoderma sp. LZ-2023a (assembly GCA_034401795.1). Lineage (NCBI taxonomy): Eukaryota > Metazoa > Mollusca > Caudofoveata > Chaetodermatida > Chaetodermatidae > Chaetoderma > Chaetoderma sp. LZ-2023a. The sequence continues at coordinate 47,857,548 of CM067365.1, forward strand.
CCTCCATATCCACCGCGGACGAGACCTTCCCCTTACCCTTCCTACTTACAACCTCTCGTTTCCGCTTCTTCTTCTTCTCCTCCTCTACCACCTTGTCCGTCGCCTGTAAGCACAAGAATTCGGACATTAACTCGCCCCCCCCCCCCCCCCCCCCAGTGCTTACATATGTCACAATTAGCCAAGGGACCACAAGGGCTACATTGATAGCAAAGATGAGGCAAGAACCTATCAAGCAGAAATCGTCCACAGGACGCGCAACCCGGTCCCTGAAAAAGGGCAAAGGACGAGGAGTATGAGCAAACTAGTTAAGCTTAGACACTCAAACCAACTCAAAGAGAAGGAAAACGATCATAAAGATCAATATACATCAGAAACCAGCTATTGCAACTTGAATTGCTGATAAATACATAGCCAGGCTGATTATGACGTCATTAATCCCGTGACAGGAAAAAATCGATCCCAACAAAACATCCAAGTGCAAGGACGAATTGCATGCTGAATGGATACGTCGACTACACAACCATCAGATACACATAGATAACTCTTTTCTGGCAAAAATGTTAATTATCTCCCTTTGCTTACTATAATTAACATCACCACATTATCAATAACTAGATACCTGACACCTTGTATAGACAAACCATCCAACGTGACGAACCAGAGTACTCCACCACCTGCACGCCTCTTAACTCTCTCCACCTCATGGGGAAGGAATTGGATCAAGAGGGCAAAGTGAGAAGACCTTTATACTAGGCCTCCAACTCACTGGACATAATTTTTCATTTGGTTAGATAACCTAACAGTGTTAGTAGGAAATGGAACCATGGTGGAGAGAAAACTAACTCTCTGCTGCTGTGATGCCACCATCTAGCGTCATACAGACCTGTGGACATAAACAGAAAGAGAAATTAGCCTTAGGTAGCACCGAGTTGACATAAACCAACTAACCAAGGCGCTTATCACGGTAAACGCGAGTCCCGGAAACACAATACACCGGGAAGAAAAACTCGCTAATTTTACTAGAAGTCACCTGATTTAAAGGTCCTAGGTCCCCCTTTGGCGAAGTGATCCTTCCTGCCATCCTAATCAGTGACTATCACACCAAAATAACACCACCAAGTTATGTTAAAACAGTTTATAGAGCAAGGAAAAGCTTTTGCACAAAAAAACATGTGTGATCTCTCTGCCAATAATCTAGCAAAGAGGAAGTGCTAGTCTGCGCATGCGCGGTGGTGGGGCTGGCATCCGCCAGACTACGCTCTGACTCCCTGCCCAGTAGGGGCACCTAACTGTTTTAAATCTGAGTGTTTATTGAGTGAAAGCCAATATTTAGCAATATCAAAAGTATTAGGGAGGTAAGTATACTCTTGAAGTGAAAAAGTCTTGTGCTTGCCAGCACACTGATTCATTCTTACCTGAGCTATGTCTTGTGCCTGCCTGCACACTGATTCACTCTTACCTGAGCTAACTCTTGTGCCTGCCTGCACACTGATTCACTCTTACCTGAGATACGTCTTGTGCCTGCCTGCACATTCATTCACGCTTACCTGAGCTAAGTCTTGTGCCTGCTTGAAATAGTTAGCCTCTTCCACGGTTCCATATCGAACAAGATTTGGTGAGATTTGAGACATCCTGTATCGTAGTTCTGGCATAGAGTCATACGACAATCTAACACCCACAAGCTGATAATACAAAACACACCACATTAATGAAAATAAATTAATGAAATTTTAAAATAATTTCTTTCAAAATATGTAATACTGTGTTTTGTCATTGTTATAGTCCTTTCAAAGTTTTGCACATTTTACTTTATTTACAAACGTTTCCCTTATAACATGTCTCAATATTCAGCTTGCATCATATACCAGGGAAGATGGCATATATGACTTCGGTGTTGGATGTGTAATGATTAGTATATATGCTACCCATATCACACATTGGATAGAAAGATGCTACATTTTCCTAGCATTAGGCAACAGACTGGCCAACTACATTAGCCATATCTGAACTATTTTAGCCAATGTTTATAATTGCTCACTACCAGTCAAACCCTTCAGAATGACACAAAATTCTGCTGAAAATTTTGAAACAAATTTTTCTAGAAGCTGGTGCCAATTATTTCTTGATATAAATTTAAAACTACCAGTTAACCCATTCAACCAAACATGACACAAGATTCTGTTGAAAGTTTTGAAATTAATTTGCCTGGAAATTAGAAAGATTCAGATTTAACCCTTTGAACAGGAGACAAAGTACAAAAAATCATTTTTAATGCAAAAACTATTTTATTGTATATTTTGAAGCTCGTGGCAGCAACATCTGACCCGTCAAATTAGCGTCAAAATATGCAACAGATTACCTGTATGCAACAGTTCCCAGTCAAATTAGTTTTAAAACATTAAACAGCTTATGTATATAGTTACGTTGAAAACTAACCGAAGGAATTCAGATTTCAAAGTTTCCAATCGATTCCAATGCATCTAAAAGCGGGCAGAGCTTAGCTAGGAATGGGAAGGCAATAGGTAGAACTGGATATCTGTATTGCCTAATGAGCATGTCGGTCCCATGCACAGTTTCACCCCCTTCTTGCAATGATTAACATCGAGCCCTTCAATAATCCATCGCTGCATTAACCCTATCATGACGAAGTCAAACAAAACCAGCTTTTGCAGTAGTTTTGAGTAATGTCCATTAGCAGGAAAAGAGAAGAGAAATTTTGAAATTTTATCACTAAAATGACTGGCTCGGTAACCGAGCCAGCCATTCCAGTGGTAAATTTTCAAAATTACTCTTCTCTTAGCCTGCAAATGGACATTCAATAAGGAGATATTTTGATTTTATTTACCAAATTTAGACATTAAGGAGTTAAAACAGATTTTCTTGAGTGACATTCTTACCTCAGATAAAGCCCTGATAATCTTCCAATCTTCTCGTCCTTTGCCTGGTATTGTCACGGCAACACGAGTCATCTGCGCACGACCTTCCATATTGATATAAGTGGCATCTTTTTCTGTGTAAGCTGCCCCAGGAAGGACTACGTCAGCCATTGCCGCACCATGGTCACCATGGTGACCTGCAAATACACAATCCCAAATAATTCATATGATAAGAGAGAGTCACTCTTAACATGTATAGTAACAATGCAAGAATATTTTATAAATTAACCTTTCCATGACGAAGACAGCCAAAATCAGCCTCTGCAGTGGTCTTGAGGAATGTCCATTTGCAGACCAAGAGACTATTTAAAAAATGTTATCACTGGAATGACTGGCTCATTAACCGAATGGACATTCAAAGAGTAAATATTTAGATTTTCATGATAAAAAATTTAGACATCAAAGGGTTAAACTTACATAACAAGAGGCCCAAGTGCCTTGTGTCACTCACCTGAAATATTACCATTTCAAGTAGAAGGGACGTATTCTACATGTACAGCCCTTTACTTTTTTTTCGCCAGAACTCTGAAACTTTTTATTAGTCTAATGTGATGGTCATAACATCATACGATAGCTTTAACCCTTGAATTTGTTCAAGAAAATTTCAATTTTCTCATAGAAAATGTCCATTTGCAGACCAAGAGAAGACTATTTTTAAAAATTTACCCCTGGAATTACTGGCTCGGTTATCGAGCCAGTCATTCCAGGGGTAAATTTTCAAAAAAAGTCTTCTCTTGGTCTGCAAATAGACATTTCTCAAGACCACTGCAGAAGCCGTTTTTGGCTGCGTGTTAAAGGGTTAAGGAGTTATATTTCCTAAACATTTTCTGAAATCTGAGATGGTCTGCAATAAAATTTAACAATCAAATCTCTCTGAACCCTATGAGCTCATGTTCTTCCAGCCATGTTTGGTTGAAATATGCCTAACGGTTAATGATGATTAAGTCAATGTTTAACTGATTTCCTAAATTCACGATGGCTGACAGAAAAAGATTATCAATCAAATTTCTGTTATGTTTTCTGAAGGCTCCCACATTAGGATTGTTCCAGCCAAGTTTGGTTGAAATTTGCACAATAAGTAATGAAGCGATTAACCTGTTTCCTGGACACTTTTAGAAATCCAAAATGATCGCCAGACAAATTGACTAATCAGGTTCTCGTGAATGACCGTGATTCAGATTCTAGCCTAGATGGAGTTTCTTGAGTTACAAATCAATCGGTAGTGCGGTTTCGGAGATGAGAACAAAATTCAATGTGGCCGCTGGCCAACTTGACGAATCAGCTCCGTTTGAACAATCTTGAATATCTATTCAGTAAGGATGCTTCCTGCCAACTCTACATCATCACAGAGGTTCTTGGCAAGAAAATAATCCAAGACGGCCACAAATCCAATTATCTGAAAAAATTTGATATCGCCATACCCATCAGGCATCAACATACACTGTATATAAAGCAATTTTCATCATCTAATAAATGAAAAATAAACAAGAGGCCCAAGGGGCCTGTATCGCTCACCTGAAATTATTGGCCACTGGCATAACCGTATAAAACGAAATGACAAGCGGAAAAATTTACCAGTCTAATTTCTATGAAAAAGGTTTAGAGAAGTGTTATTAAAATTGGCCTAGTGGTTAATACGTAGTCTTTTAAGGATTTTCTCAGAAATTTGCAGAAAATACATGTCCGACAAAAAAACAAAAATTTTGATTGATTCATGGCGGACATGTTTTTTTACGTATCAACTTTCCATGGACAAACTTTAATGGCGCTTAGGCCCTAATCACATCTCTCAAATTTCGGCCCGATCCATTCAGCGGTTCTGGAGAAGTCTTTTTTGCGAAAACTAGGTCAATCAAGATGGTTCCTTAAGCATTTGGCCAATCAAGTTCCCAGTTGCTCCAGATGATGTTTCATTAGTTTTGAATCGATCCCCCAATGCGGTTTCGGAGATTTTTAGACCATTAAAAAATATCGGCCAAAATCCAAATTGCCTGATCGTCTTCCTTTGAACAGACTTGGATCCCTATGTACTAAGGATGTTTCCTGCCAAATATACTTGAAATCGGCCCAGTGGTTCTAGACATTTTAAATTTCCCATTGCCTTAGTATGGGAGCGTTTGGCAAGAAAATGATCCAAGATGTCCGCCAAACCATTTATCCGACCATTTCGAAAATGGCAAATTTGAAATCAGAATACACAAAAACCTATATAAAACGAATTTCGGCTTCAAAATCCTTAAAATAAAAAATCTACAAAATGGCTGCCAAACATGCTACATTTTGATTGGTCTATGGTGGCCATGTTTTTTACATCAACTTCCCTTGAACAAACTTTAATGGGCCTTAGTCTCTAATCATATCTTCCAAATTTCAGCCAGATCTGTTCATTGGTTCTGGAGGTGCAGTTTTCACAAAAAATAGGTGATCCAAGACGGCTGCCGAATTATTTGGGCAATCAAGTTCCCTTGAACAAACTTGACATTTCTAAATCATCCAAAATCCACCGACCAAATTGCCTGATCAGCTCCGTTTGAACAAACTTGAACCTCTATGCCCTAAGGATGCTTTCTGACAAATTTTTTATAGCCATGGCATAAGCTCACTTGGCCTTTCAGGCCTCATAGCAATTTCACCACTAAAAATCTTGTCAATCATTGTAAAATAAAAGCATCCAATATGGCCATCAAATGCTATAACTTGATTGGCTCACAGTGGGCATGTTTATTAATGCGTCAACTTCTCTTGAATAAGGCCTCTTTAGCTCGTAAACATATCTCCAAAATTTTGGCAAGCTCCTCTCTGCAGTCCCGGAGAAGTCGGTTTTGCAAAAACTAAAATGGCCATCAGATAAATTGACCAATCAGGTTCTCTCGAACAAAGTTGGCTCAGGTCTTGCACTAGATAAAGTTTTATTGAGTTTCAAATCAATCGAACTAGTGTATCCAAAACCAGTACAAAATTCAAGATGGAAACCAGCCAATTCAACCAATCAGGCTCTTATAGATAATCTTGAATCTACATGACAAAATTTGTTGAAATCGGACCAGTGGTTCTTGGGAATACAGTAAATTGGAAATCTGATGACAGATGACAGATGGAAGACAGAGGGGCGGTCACTATGGCATATGCCCACTTCGCCTTTTAAGAAAGGCGAGTTAATAAAAACAATGAAGCAGGTTTTTCAAAACATCTTCCACTACGAAATTGTCAAAATCAGAAAAGTCAGATGCCAACATGGCAATTTTAACCAATCAGATACCACTTCCCATGCACATTGTTATTCAAGTACAGTACACCTCACAAATAACTTAAGGTGTTTCCAAAACAAAAACAGAATCATGTTTGTTTGTACATTTTTTAACACGATGTAAGAAATGTTTTGTTGAATATTTTGAACATAATTGGAGTGGAAGACATTGCTGCCTTAGGCAGCAATGTCTTCCAATCAAATTATGTTCGAAATATTCAACAGTATGTTTTATTTTGTTTTAGAAATACATTATGTTCTTTCTGAGCTGTACTGTAAGATTTCTTACCCTGGTATATGACAAAGCCTCCACCATCGTGCAGGTCTGCTCTCGTTATGGTCCCTGCATCAGCTCCGAGTAAGTATAGTATCCGTGGCCGAGTCTCACGGATGTAATCCACACCTGCTTTGTAGCCCAGATCCAGAGCTGCAACCTGACTAGCAACCTAGTACAGTTATAGTATGAAGTGAAAGTATGAGAGTAAACTGAAGCATGGTCCACAAAGAACCTCCACATTCAGGATTGGTTCACCCTATTGGGACTAAACTTGGACACCTATTGGGACTAAACTTAGACACATACATCCTTATATCAAGAGATGTATCGCAATGATGCCGCCTGGTATTGATAAAATCTCGCTTAAACAATTAAAAATTTCATGGAGAAGTCGACCAACATTTAAACTGTTAAATTTGTTTTTAATAATATCAAATTTCTCAATGAAAATGTCCATTTGAAGACCAAGGGACAATTATTTTTGAAAATGCGTCACTGAGCCAAACATAACCGAGCCAGTCATTACAGAGTTAAATTCCTCTTGGTCTGCAAATGGCTTTTGGTCTGCAAATGGCTCTTGGTCTGCAAATGGACATTTCTCAAAACGACTACATAAGCCATTTTTGGCTGGCTTCAATGTTAACCCTTACCACTCTGTTGTAACATTCCATTGTTAAATTTACTATTTAGGACCTTCAAAAATATGTAAACTAAAATGTTCTTTTAATTAAATTATACAAAAGCATCTTTTGGCCAATCTCTGATTGAGTTCCCCCCCCTTTAAAACTTTAATGGCTAAACTTTGTCATGAAAATTAAAATATTTGCATACTGAATGTCCATTTGCAGGCCAAGAACTTAATTTGAAAATTTACCACTGGAATGACTAGATCAGGTATTGAGCCAGTCATTCCAGCGGTACATTTTCAAAAGATTCTCTTGGTCTGTAAATGTACATTCCTCACGGCAACTGTAGAGGCCGGTTTGGTCGGCTTCGTCAGGAAAGGTTTAAACTCAGGTCCCGGTCTATTTCCTCACCCTCTGTAGCGTATTTAGTACTTTCCATTCTCTGCCACACCCACTTGATGACCGTGCCTTCTCAGCAATCTGTGTTACTGCACGATGAATAGCAGAGTTATCTTCTCGCTGTAAAATTGAGCTGCCCACAACAACCATTGGTCTCTTGGCGGAATTTAAGACCTGCCAAAGACAAACGAATATAAGCAGGAAATAATATATAAATGCACCACTTGCAAAATACAGGTTTTTGTAAAATTTGACCGTTACCACTCTGATGTTAAAATTTTCAATCTTTAAATTAAATTAAAAGATGAACTGCTATTTATTCTTCAACAAATTTGGTGGAAGATGGTGCTATTGACACCGTAAAAGACAGAATATTAATATCAGAGTGGTAAAAGTTAAAAAGCAGGCAACAACTGTCCGGGTAAATTTTTAGTTTGAATGAACTGGCCCTGCAAAAATATTATTATTTACAGACCCAAACACCGATACAAAATGGATTTTGTCTCAGCGAGCTCTTACCAGTGCTCTAGTTAATTTTTCAGGCAGTCAGTACCGTGCTGATGGAATTGCTTTTTAGTCAGTAGCTACTCACTCGGATCAGTACCGATATAGACTAGTACCAGCAGTAGCAGTAGTAGTAGTAGTAGTAGTAGTAGTAGTAGTAATAGTAGTAGCAGCAGTAGTAGTAGTAGTAGTAGTAGCAGCAGCAGCAGTAGTAGTAGCAGCAGCAGTAGTAGTAGCACAATTTTTTAAGATTTCTGGTCTGTGTTTTTTTCAGTCAGTATGTGATCTGATCAATCTTAAAATACAGCACGACAGATTCGGTGGCGGCAGTGTCATGGTGTGGGCTGGAATCCATGAAAATGGCAAAACAGATCTTATTGTGATTCGCGGAAATTTAACGGCTCAACGTTACTGTGAAGAAGTTGTCGCCCCTGTTGTCATCCCTTTTATGCAGCATCATGCAGACTTTATGTTCCAGTAAGACAACGCCTGTCCTCATTCAGCTAGGGTCACCAGTGATTTTCTTGAGCCTAACAACGTTCTGGTGTTGGACTGGCCAGCGCGATCACCGGACCTGTCTCCTATCGAACACGTGTGGGACATTCTTGGCCGTATGGTGCTTAAGAACCATCCACAGCTTCACAACGTGCAGGAGCTGGAAGCTGCACTGCTCCAGGAATGGGATGCAATTCCTCTTCGTGACATCAGGTGCTTAATTCGAAGCATGAGAAAGCAATGTACGGCGGTGGTTAATGCGCGCGGAGGTCACAACCAGTATTAACAGCTCAGTGCCATTATTTAAATTGGACCCTTCCGTTGAATGATGCCGTGTTAAAGGCACGATGCTAGCATTACAGTAACAAGAGACTGTTGTTCAAATTGGAAAATGACCTATCAATTAAATAATATATTTGAATCAATTTATTGTTTTTGTTAAATAACATTTAAACAGTAATATTCTCAGTGTTGCTAAACTTTTTTGGTTCAGTATATATATAAATGCATTGCAGTGGACAGATCCATTTCTAGCTATGCACCGCCCATTTTGAGCTAAATTCCGCCCAATTTCTACGCATGTTGTAATTGATTTCACACTTTGAAAATGGACTCCCAGAATCTAAATTTCAAGGTAACTAACTACACAGCTAAGCTGTTGAATATTTTGAAACTAATTTGACAGGCAGCTGTATGACAGCAACAGTTCCCAGTCAAATTAGTTTAAAAGTATTTACCAGATTGTTTATTAAATTGTAAAATCATCAGACATATAATTCGAACACTAGTGGTGGATGTCTCGATTTTTGTGATGCAGATATACATCATTACGATTGTGATGTCAGCTAAGTAGTAACACAACTGAATGTCAGATACTCGAGTAACAGATCACATTTATTGAAGTGTCCATCAATTCACAATGGGTCAAAATGCTTGAAGTAGCTTGAAATGGACAGTGCTCACAATTTTAACGCTTTAAACCTCCAAGTTGTTCAAAAGAAATTTTCAATTTTCTCATAGAAAATGTCTATTTGCAGATCAAGAGAAGTACCATATACAGGTACTTATTACCCGCAGTGTTTAGCCTTGTAACTATTTTTATGCTATTTGTTATAATCCTTAACACTTAAATGGTCCAATTTGGTATAGAAAATATACATATTTCGTCATTGAATGTCCATTTATGAGATTATTTTTTTTAATTTACCTCAGCCATTTCCGTGGTAACGTTTCAAAAATCGCTTTATCTAAGTCTGAAATGGATATTCCTCAACACCGAATGAGATCAAGTGTAGAGGGAAGTTTTGGCGGGCTTGACAAATAAAGGGTTGATAAATATAACAAACAAAATTTTTAGATTAAACTAATCGCTAGGAAAAAAGTGTGTGCATGTCCTAAGAAAATGTATTATTCACATGTTTACAGATTCACTTTTCTATATTTGAAATTCTAGATTGGTGATCATCTTAGAGATGCAATATTACTTACCTTTGAGAATGGATGTTTTCCACTAGCGAGATCATTAAGAGCAGTACCACTGTCTCCGAGATGCTGAAACACGTAATAATATACAACAAGACAGGAATTAACAGTGCATCTGCTAAATTAAACTAAACAAGAACGATAATCAGAGATTGCTAAAGTATGGGCCCCAATTCCGTCAAGCACAACCTCCCACCCAAGATTGGTCATTGTGACCGTGACCAAAATTGATAGAGTTCTTCGAAACACCAAGGACAACCTCCCATCCAAGATTAGTAATGATCCTTCTATCGAACTTGAGTTATCATCCAGAAACGCAATATTATATCATTAACTATGTCACTGTGACCGTAATTTTTGACACTGGCACAAAAATCGTTAGGATTCTTCGGACCACCAAGGCCAAGCTCCCACACCATTTTGGTAATGATCCCTTTAATAGAACTCGTAATATTATGTAATTAATTGTCACCGTGACCTTGACCTTTGACCATTTGATAGCAAAATCGATAGGGTTCTTTGGACCACCAAGGACAAGCCACCACAGCAGATTTCCAACAATACCTTCAATAGAATTTGAGTTATCATCCGGAAATGCAATATTACATAATTAATTAGGTGACCTTGACCTTTGACAGTTTGACGAGTTTCATTTAAATAAAATACTGTAACTTAATTATTATACAGTCATGTACATGTATTCAGTTTTGGAATTTAACTCTCGCCCAATTATAGAAGACAATGATCAAAACAGGTAATTTTTGAAAATTAAACTAGCAAAGCCATCCTTATTCGTTAAGCTGGCCAAAAATTGCTGGTCTTAGGAAATGTCCAATTGCAGGCAGAGGGTATTAAAACAAATTTAGAACTGTAATGACTGGCTCGATGGACATTTCTCTAGACTAAGGCTGCGTTCTCACTAGAGACTTAGCCAGCGTAACGCCATACTGAGGTATGCAGTTATTCCTGATTAACTCTCCAGTGAGAACACAGCCTTAAAATCAAGACAAATCTTGTCCATTAATGGATTAAACTTGACATATTCATTAACACTGATGCAGCAGAAGGTTGAACAAAAAATCATTCTAGCAGACCACTTCATTGTCAATTCATAATAATTGTACAACAGACACCCTAGGATAGTCCACATCCATTTCCATCCAAGGACACCCGACCCGCCTGCTTAATCACTCCAACCTACCACCCAATGGAGGAATCCAGTTTTAGCTATGACCCACCCATCTCTAGCTAAGCTACACACGCTTTGCCATGTTGGATCAATTGATCCCTGCACTCTCTGAATCTCAATTTCCAGACAACTATACACATAAACTGCTGAATATTTTGAAACTACTTTAACTGGGTGCTGTTGATACCTATGAAGCAACAGCGCCAGGGCTCAGTAAAATTAGTTTCAAAACATTCAACAGAATGTTTATTAAATAAGTAGACATAAAATTTGTACAACTTGATGAACTATTAAGTGTTTAAAACGGACTAAATCATGCCATTCATGACATAATTCATTATGATGTCAGCCTACATGTGACGTACATGTAGTTGATTATGATGTCATATAATTGACTGAAAAACTGGATTCCTACATTGAAGGATTGATTTCTAAATTTGAGCACATATTTGAATAGATTTTAACACTATAAACACTGAAATCTAAGAATCCCAATTTGAATGTCACAGAACGAAAATTAAACTAATTTGACTGGGGGCTGACACTGCTTATGGCAGCAACAGCTCTCAGTCCAATTATTTCAAAATATTCACCGTTTATTAATTTGGAAATTCATCAGATATAAGACTGTTTAAGACATACAATTCAGACAATTTTGTTACAAATCATTGTCACTTTCGCGACGGACCTATGTCATTTAAGTTGTGACATCAAGCAACATGTCACAGATTTTGATTTGATGTCAGATACTTGCTTGGCAGATTGGATCCCTCTATTCCACCAGCTGACACATTCAATTTTTTGCGGTAATATAACATTGCTATTTACTTTCCTCCATGCTCTATAAGCTGATTATATTTAGCATATGATACCCCTTTAACCCGTTTGTGACGAAAACGGCCAAAACTGGCCTCGTTAGTGGTTTTGAGTAATGCCCATTTACAGACCAAGAGAAGACTATTTTTGAAATTTTACCACTGAAATGACTGGCTCGGTAACCGAGCCAGTCATTACAGTGGTAAAATTTCAAAAATAGGCTTCTCTTGGCCTGCAAATGGACATTCAATAAGTAAATATTTCAATTATTCGAAGAAATTTAGTCATTAAAGGGTTAACCCTTAGCATACTGATGTCCATATTCTATTTTTTACGGTTTAAATAGCAAAGAAACTAGTGTATATTCTTCAACAATTTTGGTGGAAGATGTTGCTCATCTTTTACTTTAATTTGAAAATTTTAAATTTTGACATCAAAGTGGTAAGGTTAACTACCCACATACCAAAACCAACAAATTCTTTAAGTTGTAAGGAAGAGTTCGTTGAACATTTTGAAACCAATTCGACTGGAAGCTGTTGCAGCTTCCAGTTTAATTGGTTTTAAACTCTTCATAAGATTTCCTGTGCGATTGCCATGAAATTGAGATTCCGGACTGTTGATTTTGTCATTTTAAGCGTTATCTATGCTGGTTATTTTGAAAATTACAAGAAATATTTTCTGGGGGATTTTATACTACCTGGTAATCATATGAGAGTTCAACATGAGCTCCGAGGACAGCGACCTGAAGGTCATTGTGAATCCAGCTGAAATCAAACACAACATTAATCATTCAATACACACGCAAATGGAGAGATCACTCAAGTAACTGATGTCATAATCAAATATTTTACTTGTTAGCTGATCTTACAATCATAATAGCGTATCGCTACGTCATGAAAATCGAAAATTCTGTCACCAGTTAGAATTTAACCCTTTAACACAGAAATTTAAAAAAAAAATTTCAATTTTCTCATAGCAAATGTCCATTTGCAGACCAACAGAACTGTTTTTTAAAATTTACCACTGGAATGACTAGCTCGATAACCGAGCCAATTATTCCAGTGGTAAATTAAAAAACCAGTCTTCTCATGGTCTGCAAATGGACATTTCTCAAGACCACTGCAGAAGCCGTTTTTGGCTGATACGAGGGTTAAAGCATTAATAAACAGCACCGATAGCTCCCAATCAATTTAAGTGCAAAATATTCAACAGAACATTTCTCACATCATGTTCAAAATTCTACTAACTACTATGTTTTTACTTTGTAAACCAAGTTAACTTATTTATGAGCATCACTGTACCTTTACTGTACTGTAATGTTACATGAATGTTGATCTGAAGGTGTTCTTTACAAAGCTTCATATTAGATACCGGTACTCTAGGCCGGCTTTTTAACCCTTACCACCCAATGTCAATTTTCTATCTTTTACTGTGCCAATAACAAAGAAACTCGTGTACATTTTTCAACTATTTTGGTAGATGATATTGCTGTCAATGACAGCAACATCTTCCACCAAATTTGTTGAAAAATATACACCGTTCATCATTTAATTTAATTAGAAATTTTAAAATTTCGACAGCGGAGGTGTAAAAATTTATGATGGCCAGTTGCTAATATTCTTAACATCTGACCAATGGAGGGATTCCATCTGTCACTCAAATATCTGACATCATGATTAATTACGTCACAAGCTCTGTCATGAACATCAAAAACTCTCATACGCATATGAATTGTATGTCTTTGATGGAGCTGAATATTTTGTAACAGCACTCAATCAAATCAGTTTCAAAATCCACAGTTACCTTGAAACTGGGAATCTGGTAATTCAGGGTTCACAGCATATAAATTGATTCCAACACATGTACAAGGGAGTGGAGCTTAGGTATAAATGAGCAGGTATAGCTTTAAATGAGTGGAGCTTAGCTATAAATGAGTGGGTATAGCTTTAAATAAGTGGAGCTTAGCTATAAATGAGCGGGTATAGCTATAAATGGGTGGAGCTTAGCTATAAATGAGTGGGTATAGCTTTAAATGAGTGGCGCTTAGCTATAAATGAGCGGGTATAGCTACAAATGGGTGGAGCTTAGCTATAAATGAGCGGGTATAGCTTTAAATGAGTGGAGCTGAGCTATAAATGAGCGGGTATAGCTATAAATGGGTGGAGCTTAGCTATAAATGAGCGGGTATAGCTATAAATGGCGGAGCTGAGCTATAAATGAGCGGGTATAGCTATAAATGAGTGGAACTTAGCTAGAAACAAGCGGGTATAGCTATAGATGAGTGGAGCTTAGCTATAAATGAGCGGGTATAGCTATAAATGGGCTATAAATTGGTGGAGCTTAGCTAGAAATGAGCAGGTATAGCCCTAAATGGGTGGAGCTTAGCTAGAAATGAGCGGGTATAGCTAGAAATGGGTGGAGCTTAGCTAGAAATAAACGAAATCTAGGATTTCTTTTTTCACGAGAGAGTTGATACTTACCTCCCTAATACTTTTGATATTGCTAAATATAGGCTTTCACTCAATAAACACTCAGATTAAAACAGTTAGGTGCCCCTACTGGGCAGGGAGTCAGAGCGTAGTCTGGCGGATGCCAGCCCCACCACCGCGCATGCGCAGACTAGCACTTCCTCTGACTAGATTATTGGCTGACACACATGCAACTATTAAGAGCCTGAAGACCGAGCCTCTGTGGGGTGGAGAGGCCGGGTCCGTATCTAGGGAGGTAAGTATCAACTCTCTCGTGAAAAAAGAAATCCTAGATTTCGTTTATTTCACTTCAAGAGTATACTTACCTCCCTAATACTTTTGATATTGCCAGAATTCGAAAGTGAATCTGGCGGGAGGGAGGCGAGGTCAAAAGACCAGCTCATCCCTATACGCTTTTCTGCGTTTAAGGCACTTAAACTTCTGAAACTGTACGAAAAACAGTCAGGATTTGACTAACCATCGGATAACACCACCGATGTATGAGAGATGACCGAATGTCATATGCGCTCCCCCCCCTCCTTCCTGGGAGGAAGAGTCGACTGACCTCAATGTCCTATACGCTCTCTACGTACAAGTGCCATGTACTACAGGACAGAGACGAAAAAGCTCCATTTTCGTAAACTCTCAACAATGAACCACACAAATACACAAACCATCACCATATTAATAACGGGTAACGTGACAATACAATCAACAACGGACAACCCATGAACAAGACTGACCTTGTTGAAATGGCTGCAGACATCATCTTCCCATTGGTGAAGACTGATGCAGGCCCAAAAAAGTGGGTGTTTCCATAAATTAATTGTGAAATATATAAGCAATGAGGAAAAACCTCCTCAAAAAATATAAACCGAGTTATTTTTTCAAAATCGACAAGGCGAGAGGATTAGAGGTGTCACGGAGATAATGGTCTGTAAAACTGGACTCACAGTGCCATTGAGCTACCGACATAATATCATCCACAGGGACCCCATTAAATAGGGCAGTGGATGTCACTATGCCGCGGACACTGTGAGCCTTGGCCACGTCAACCTGCTTCCCGGTGGCGGATTTATGGCAAAACTGAATGCATTCTACAATCCACCTGGAAATGGTGTCCTTAGAAGCCCTGCCATGGGGTTCAATATATGACAACCATAACTCTGACTGGTCGGTGCGCCACTCCGCCGTACGTTGTTTGTACCGGCGCAGCGCCCGGACGGGACACCATGCTTTAGAATTAGGATCATATCTAGTTAAAGCAGGCAAAATAATAGGTTGACCTGGATATTTCAACGACTGATTTTTAGCCAAGAAATTAATCCTAGGTAGCAGCTTAAGGCCTTCCCCTGAAACCACAAAACGGTCATCCTCGGCTGATAAGGCATGAATTTCACTCCTACGCCTAGCCGAGGCCGCAGCAATTAAAAACACAGTCTTCAGTGTTAATAGTTTCATAGAAATGGAACTAAGTGGTTCAAAAGGCTTATCACCTAGTACTTGAAGCACTAGCGATAAACTCCAAGACGGAATCACAGGTGGATTCCTTGGTCTTAGATTGCCCATGCCTTTAATTAATACATTTAATGTATTTACTTCATCACTTCCCCTCTTAGCCAAGCAAGGAATAACAGACATTAATGCTGACTTATAACCAGCAATAGAGTTAGGCTTGAGGCTATAGGCATCATAGAGGTGACAGAGGAAATCAGCTACTACTTGAATAGATGAATCCATTGGATCAATACATCTTTTTGAGCACCATTCTGCAAATCTGTTGATTTTATAATTATATGCTCTGGAGGTTGACCCCCTCCTGGCTTTGGCCATAAACATGGCTGCTTGCTCAGAAAAGCCCTCCTTAATTCTAGATTCCTTGACAACATCCACGCAGTCAATCTGAACATTGACGGATTGTTGTGAAGGGCCTTGCCCTGGAAGATAATATCGTCCATCAGAGGCAGAGGAACCGGATTGCAGACCAGAAGGTCCAGCAGATCCGTATACCATGATCGGCTTGGCCAATCCGGGGCGATCAGAAGCACTTGGCATTCCTCTTGTCTGATTTTCTGAAGAATTTTTGGAATCAGGATTGCTGGAGGGAATGCGTATGCATACATTCTCCCCCAGCTGATAGCTAACGCATCTGTTGCGAAAGCGCTTGGATCCGGAATCGGAGAGACGTACGTCGTCATCTTCGCATTCTTCTTCGTTGCGAACAAATCGATGTTGGGTTTCCCCCAATGGTCGAACAGACGATCCGCCACACATTGATTTAGTTGCCATTCCGTGGGTAAAACACTCATCCTTCGGCTCAATGAGTCTGCTAGCAGGTTTAACCTTCCCGGAATATGAACTGCTTTCAAGGTAATCTGGTGATCCAGACACCAACAAAGCAGTTTCCATGTCATCATACAGAGACTGGGCGACTTCGTTCCGCCCTGGCGGTTTATGTAAGTCACAACTGTTGAGTTGTCTGAACGAATAAGAACAATCTTGCCCTGAACTTTCTGTAAGAAATGTTCCAGGCCCAGGACTACTGCTCTTAGCTCCAGTAGATTTATATGTTCCTTTGACTGTTCCAGATTCCAAAGCCCTGATATCGTGGACTCTTCCAGGCAAGCTCCCCAGCCCTCCATCGATGTATCTGTATACACAGTCACCTGAGGGTGGGGAGGGGTTAGCATAACCCCCACCAAGAGATTCTCTGTGTCCAACCACCATTGCAGGTGATGAATCAGAGGCGCCAACACTGACACATTCGAGTCCAGCTAACCTGTACTCTGGGTCCATTGTGTCATGAGAAATAACTGGATCGGCCGCCTGCGTAAGGCGGCCTGAGGAATGACTGGTTCCAATGAAACCATCAACCCCAGCATTCTCAAGTAAACCCGTGCCAGGACATGACGACTGTCGCACACTGACTGAATTAATGAGAAGAGTTTCTGAACTCTCTCCTGAGTAGGATAAACATATCCTGTCTCTAGATCGAAGAACATCCCCAGGTAAACAAACTTCTGGGATGGAGTCAGCTCTGATTTTGGGAAATTGATCATCCAGCCTAAGTCTGTGAGAGTTTTCAAAACAATCTCCAGACCGGCCGACAAACTTTCCCGGGTGTGCGCTTTCAACAGCCAGTCGTCTATGTACGTGTGGACTGCTATGCTTCTCCTGCAGAGGTATGCGGTGATCGCAAGAACCACACGGGTGAAAACCCGAGGAGCCGTGGAAATTCCGAAGGGCAACACCCTGAATTCCCACTGTCTGCCCTGGAATGCAAATCTCAGGAAGCGACAGAAACTCCCGTGGATGGGGGTGTGGAAATAAGCGTCCTTCAAATCTATCGACGCCGTCCACATCCCCCTCTCCAACCCCGCCAACACCGAGCGCACCGTTTCCATCTTGAAACTGGGCGTCTCGATGAACTTGTTCAATGGCTTGAGGTTGAGAATCGGTCTCCACCCTCCGGTGCGTTTTGTTACTAAGAACAGGGTTGAATAGAAGCCCGGACACCTTTGTGCCGGCTGAATAGCTCCCTTTTGTACGAGGGAATCTATCTCCTCCTCGATACACAACCTTTGCTCTGGATCTCTCGGAATGGGAGTCCAGACTGGCACTAGAGACAGCCGCGACGGCGGGCCTGTCATCCACTCTGGATGATACCCGACGGAAAGCCATCGCAAGACTAAACGGTCCTGAGTTAACCGTTCCCACTCTTGCATGTGGTCGGCTAGCCGGCCTCCCACCGGTCCACCTAGGGACAGAGGTGGACACGAGGCATACAAGAGCGGCACTGTCCCCGTCGCCATAAACACCGGAGTGGTTCTTACCGCGGTAACCGTCCCGTCAGGACCGATAACCACGCCCAGATCCTCGCGCGCCCGCCCCGCCCCGCGCGCACCTCGGTGCGCGGGCGGCTGCCTGGCTGACGGCGCCTGAGGAACCTGCGCCCCCCTCGCTGCTGGCCGAATCGCACGCGGCCGAGGCCGACGCTGCGACGGTGGCTGGCCTCTGACTTGGCCAGCACCACCTCGAGCCTGCAGGGGACGATACGCAGGGGGCGCGGCGCGAACGTTAGCACGACGCAGCACCTCAAACTGCTCGCGCAGCGCCCTCTGGTTATTCACCAGGGTGACCGTCTCCTGGAGGTGTCGACATCCCTCACCTCCAAAAAGACCAGGACCCGTCATAGGCGTACGCAGTAGCCTATTGTACAGGTCCTGAGACGGGCACAGATTGTCCAGGGCAAACGTGCGTCTTGCCCGGACACTCCTGGTCACCGCCCGAGTCATACAGTCCAGCGCCAGGTTAATACCATCCTGGATGGCTCGCTGGACCGTGACCGGACTTGGCTGGCGCGATGCGGATGCCGTTACTACCCCCTGTAACAGCTGGGAGACGTGGGACAGAGCGGCAATCGAAGCCCTCCCACTCTCCTCCGCATCACGCAACGCGGTATTCGCCGAACGCAACGCGTTCGAGCACAAGACCCCCGTGTCAGAACGGGAGCCTGGCCGCGCATCCTCACCCAAAGCCGCGCGGTCATCCACGCTGGGCTTGGGTACCACACCGTACCGCTGGTAATCCAGGGGCACGATGCGACAACGCCTGGCCACCTCGCGAGGGGCCTTCGCGAGACGTCCACTCGACTTAATGGACGACTCCGCCGCCTCGAACATGTCAACGACATGCTCCGCCAGCGGCAGAGAAGGCATAGCGTTAGCAGTCGGCTTCCCCGCTAACCACGGCCTGTGGTCACGCTGGCTAGCCGACTGCTCCACGGGCAGATCAGGCCTAACGCTCACCAACCACTGGCAAGCGTCAGACCAATCCTCCTCCGTGGCTAACTGCGAGCGCTCTACAAGACGGGGGCCTTCGTCTTCCTCCTGAGCGCAAGCAGCAGAGCTTGACGGCGGGTACGCTGATACACCTGGCAAGCCAGGGAAAACATGCGGGCCTGACAGCACCGGCATGACAACATCACTGGTTTGACCAGGAGCAGGCGCCGTGGTAGAGCGCGGGGCACATACCGCCCCACCACGGGCCCGGCCAGCACCAGCAACACCCTCGGCAAGCCGAGGTATGCGGTACCGCTGGCCATCAGCAGCGCCCTGGGCCACCACCTGAGCCGCGGACTCTACTCCAGGGTGAGTAAACCCGTGGAAGAAGCCGCCCGTATTCCCCGCGAGGGGTGCACAAACGTCTTCATCCATGTCCACGTCGTCAGACGGCGACCCTAGCAGGTAATCCTCATCACCCTGGTCAGAAAGATTAGACCCCGGGTCAGCAAAGAGAGCTAACCCGGGCTGACCAGGAACGGTGCCATAGGAGGTACTGGCCACTGCGGCGTGCGGATACCCCTGGACTGATAAGCAGCCCGCGGGTTCCAGCGACAACCGTCCACGGTCCCCTATCGGCGCGGCAATAAGCCTGCTGCCAGGGTCGTGGAACGCCCCCTCTAATGGGGCCACCTCTGAATCGTCGAACAACGGAAGCGGTCTAAGGAAAACCGATCCAGAGGCGGGGATTACCTGCTCCGAAGCCGATGATGAGGACAGTAAAGGATTTGGTCCAGGAAGCATGCCACGAAGCAACCCTGGAACCAAATCCTTTATTGTCCTCTTCATCTCTCCCAACATCTCGGTCCGGAAGGCCTCCATATCCACCGCGGACGAGGCCTTCCCCTTACCCTTCCTACTTACAACCTCTCGTTTCCGCTTCTTCTTCTTCTCCTCCTCTACCACCTTGTCCGTCGCCTGCAAGCACAAGAATTCGGACATTAACTCGCCCCCCCAGTGCTTACATATCTCACAATTACCCGATGGACCACAAGGGCTACATTGATAGCAAAGATGAGGCAAGAACTTATCATGCAGAAATCGTCCACAGGACGCGCAACCCGGTCCCTGAAACAGGGCAAAGGACAAGGAGTATGAGCAAACTAGTTAAGCTTAGACACTCAAACCAACTCAAAGAGAAGGAAAACGATCATAAAGATCAATATACATCAGAAACCAGCATTGCAACTTAAATTGCTGATAAATACATAGCCAGGCTGATTATGACGTCATTAATCCCGTGACAGGAAAAAATCGATCCCAACAAAACATCCAAGTGCAAGGACGAATTGTATGCTGAATGGATACGTCGACTACACAACCATCAGATACATATAGATAACTCTTTTCTGGCAAAAATGTTAATTATCTCCCTTTGCTTACTATAATTAACATCACCACATTATCAATAACTAGATACCTGACACCTTGTATAGACAAACCATCCAACGTGACGAACCGGAGTACTCCACCACCTGCACGCCTCTTAACTCTCTCCACCTCATGGGGAAGGAATTGGATCAAGAGGGCAAAGCGAGAAGACCTTTATACTAGGCCTCCAACTCACTGGACATAAATCATTTGGTTAGATAACCTAACAGTGTTAGTAGGAAATGGAACCATGGTGGAGAGAAAACTAACTCTCTGCTGCTGTGATGCCACCACCTAGCGTCATACAGACCTGTGGACATAAACAGAAAGAGAAATTAGCCTTAGGTAGCACCGAGTTGACATAAACCAACTAACCAAGGCGCTTATCACGGTAACCGTGAGTCCCGGAAACACAATACACCGGGCAAAAAAACTCGCTAATTTTACTAGAAGTCACCTGATTCAAAGGTCCTAGGTCCCCCTTTGGCGAAGTGATCCTTCCTGCCATCCTAATCAGTGACTATCACTCCAAAATAACACAACCAAGTTATGAAAACAGTTTAAGAGCAAGGAAAAGCTATTGCACAAAAAAACATGTGTGATCCCTCTGCCAATAATCTAGCAAAGAGGAAGTGCTAGTCTGTGCATGCGCGGTGGTGGGGCTGGCATCCGCCAGACTACGCTCTGACTCCCTGCCCAGTAGGGGCACCTAACTGTTTTAATCTGAGTGTTTATTGAGTGAAAGCCAATATTTAGCAATATCAAAAGTATTAGGGAGGTAAGTATACTCTTGAAGTGAAATGAGCGGGTATAGCTTTAACTAAATTCCTTTATTGGCTAAGTTGGTAGATTGGCACCTGGTTGTCAAAAATAGATGCACTCATATTTGTAGGTGGTTAGTCTCAATCACCAAGGTTTATCTCCTTTGACACAGGTGCCTCAACATGTGTCCATGCCTCACCTTTTTCTGATGCGTGCATTAAACAGCGGCGCTTCGTAGCGGGGGTTTGTGCCGATCAGCAGCAGCACATCTGCCTCCTCCACACCCAGGATTCGTGTGTTTAGCAAATAGTTAGATCGTAGATCAGTCCTGAAACAAGAGACACAAATTACAATTAGTTCTCATTACTGGAAACAGTATTGCTTTTAGTCGTACAGTAAATGTACAGCTCAGAAATAACTTAACGTTTCCATAACAAAATAAAACGCATTATTGAATATTTTGAACATAATTGGATTAAAAAACATAGTTGCCTAAGGCCGCAATGACTTCCAATCAATTATGTTCAAAATATCCAACAGAACTTTTCGTACATGTTCAAAATTGTACTAAGTAACATGTTTCTGTTTTTGTTTTGGAAACATTTTAACATATTTACGAGCTGCATTGTATATGATATAAACAGCATTCTGTAACATTGATTCCAAAATATACAGCAGCTCAGTCTTTCTTCTATTGGCTCTGCAACAATTAAGCATTTGAAATAATTGCGATATGGATAAAATGTGAATCAGAGATTGTTGAAATCTATATCCTCCACCCCCACAAGATCACCGTTTAAAAAATATTGACAATATCCAAATATTTGCTTAATGAACGTCCATTTTCAGGCCAAGAAAGGCCAAGAGGATTATTTTTGAAAATTTACCACTGGAATGCCTGGCTCGGTTATCAAGCCAGTCATTCCAGTGGTAAATTTTAAAACATGTCTATTTCATTCAGAATGGCTACTTCTACCACAAAATTCATGGAGTAGCCATGGGCTCCTCAGTGTCGCCAGTGATCGCAAACCATTATATGGAATCCTTCGAGCAACAAGCACTTAGCACAGCCACAGACCCCCCCCCAAATTTCTGGTACCGATATGTGGATGACACTTTCACATGCCTGCACCTCTAAAACATCCAACCTTTCACTGATCACCTCAACAGCATCGACCAATACATCCAATTCACCAGGAAAGTCGAAGAAGATGGCCAGATTTCCTTCCTGGACGTCTTGGTACATGTCAGTGATTCCGGAACCACCAAACTTACCGTGTACAGAAAAACCACACACAGACTCCATCATCACAGAAACATCAGACAAAAAAGAAGAACATCATCACATCCATCAGTCTCTCCTAGCTAACGGTTACACTTCGTGGATGAGAAAACCACCTCCCCCACCACGTAATAAACCACCAGATGTCGAAAAACTTCCACTAGTCGGACTTCCGTACATCCACGGCCTATCAGACCACCTTGGCAGACTCTTCAAAGGACACCACATCAAAACCTACCACAAGCACGTCAATACCTTAAGATCACAACTAGTAAGACCCAAAGATAAACTGACCACAGATGAACGCTCTGGAGTCATCTACAAGATCGAATGTGATCAATGTGAGGGGATATACATAGGCAAAACCAAAAGGCCTCTCAGCACCAGAGTCAAAGAACATCTTAAAATCAATTCCAACTCAGCTGTGGCAGAGCATACAGAATCCACTGGCCAGGTCATCCCTGCCAGCAGTGCCTCGGTCATCAACATTGAGACCAACTTATTCAAACGGAAGGTTAAAGAGGCCATAGAAATCTACAAGCATCAACCAACCATGAACAGAGACGAGGGCTACCGTATACCAGCAGTCTACCAGTCCATGCTGTCACGTGACTCCACAAGAACTGACCAGAGTGACGCTGCCAGCGACCGTCAGTTAGTGCTGAAGAAGTGACCGAGATGGTCATGAAAGCTACACTCAAACAATTTCTACATCCCGGAGAGGTAACTAATTTTTCCTTATTATGTCTTCTCTTGATCTACAAATAGACATTTCTCAAGACCAATGAAGAGGCCAGTTTTAGCAGGCGTAAACCGGTAAAGGGTTTATATTGGTCCTGAAATAGAATGCGAGAAGAGAAATAGGCCTACTTACCCGGCTCCGTCACAGGGGAATATTTCTTCTGTGCACAATCCTTCACTGTTCATGGCATTAAGCATGTCTTTCAATGCAGTTAATGATTCTGCATCAGCAAAACCCCCAGCGATGGCCGCTATATCTGTGCCAACAACATCGACCATCTGAGCGGGAAAGAGATAATAGCATTCATCTAGGCTTGTGTGATTACGTGATTAAATCGAAAAGCGCGATTATATTTTAAATCGTGAATTTATATGATTAAAAATTAAATAATCGAATAATCGTGAATAATTTTTATTGCATAAAATATTTCAAAACTAAGTTTCAATTACTTTTTAATGCGATTGGTCATGAAAAATGATATTTTGCTTAGTGAATGTATGTCCATTTGCAGGGCAAGAGAGGGCTATTTTTGAAAATGTATTACTGGAATGCCTGGCTCGAGAATCGAGCCAGACATTCCAGTGATATATTTTCAAAAATAGTCTTCTCTTGCCCTGCAAATAGACTTTGCTAAACACCATTGTAATTTTCATCATTGATATTCTTTTGTTGTTATGTCTTGGTAATTTTTATCCAAGCTGATTAATCGAGTAATCACGATTATTTTTTAATAATCGATCGCAATCACTCACCACAATAATCGCACAAGCCTACATTCATCCAGACTAAACGAAATCTAGGATTTCTTTTTTCACGAGAGAGTTGATACTTACCTCCCTAATACTTTTGATATTGCTAAATATTGGCTTTCACTCAATAAACACTCAGATTTAAAACAGTTAGGTGCCCCTACTGGGCAGGGAGTCAGAGCGTAGTCTGGCGGATGCCAGCCCCACCACCGCGCATGCGCAGACTAGCACTTCCTCTGACTAGATTATTGGCTGACACACATGCAACTATTAAGAGCCTGAAGACCGAGCCTCTGTGGGGTGGAGAGGCCGGGTCCGTATCTAGGGAGGTAAGTATCAACTCTCTCGTGAAAAAAGAAATCCTAGATTTCGTTTATTTCACTTCAAGAGTATACTTACCTCCCTAATACTTTTGATATTGCCAGAATTCGAAAGTGAATCTGGCGGGAGGGAGGCGAGGTCAAAAGACCAGCTCATCCCAATACGCTTTTCTGCGTTTAAGGCACTTAAACTTCTGAAACTGTAAGAAAAAACAGTCAGGATTTGACTAACCATCGGATAACACGACCGATGTATGAGAGATGACCGAATGTCATATGCGCTCCCCCCCCCTCCTTCCTGGGAGGAAGAGTCGACTGACCTCAATGTCCTATACGCTCTCTACGTACAAGTGCCATGTACTACAGGACAGAGACGAAATAAACGAAATCTAGGATTTCTTTTTTCACGAGAGAGTTGATACTTACCTCCCTAATACTTTTGATATTGCTAAATATCGGCTTTCACTCAATAAAACACTCAGATTAAAAACAGTTAGGTGCCCCTACTGGGCAGGGAGTCAGAGGTAGTCCGGCGGATGCTCGCCCCACCACCGCGCATGCGCCGACTACTACTTCCTCTGGCTCATTTATTGGCTAACACATGCAACTACCAAGAGCCTGAAGACCGAGCCTCTGTGGGGCGGAGAGGCCGGGTCAGTATCTAGGGAGGTAAGTATCAACTCTCTCGTGAAAAAAGAAATCCTAGATTTCGTTTATTTCACATCAAGAGTATACTTACCTCCCTAATACTTTTGATATTGCCAGAATTCGAAAGTGAATCTGGCGGGAGGGAGGCGAGGTCAAAAGACCAGCTCTTCCCTATACGCTTTCAAGCGTTTTAAGGCACTTATGACGTCTGAAACTGTGTGAAAACACAGTCAGGATTTGATAAACCATCGGATAACACAACCGATGCCTGAGAGATGACCGATTTGTCATATGCGCTCCCCCCCCCCTCCCTTGGGAGGAAGATTAAATGACCTCAATGTCCTACACGCTCTCTTCGTACTAGTGCTAAGTACTATAGGACAGAGACGAAAAGGCTCCATTTTCGTATACTCTCTATAAAGAACCACAACCCACATAAACCATCACCATATTAATAACACTGGGTAACGTGACAATACAAACAATGAACAACACATGAACAAGACTGACCTTGTTGTCCTAGGAAGCTGTCATCATGACTCCAGCAGAGAAGGATGATACAGTCCCGACAAGTGGTTGTCACCGTCGCTGAATGGCGAAGTATATAAGCAATGCGGAGGCACTCTTCACAAACATAAAGCGGTTATTGTTTCAAAATCGACAAGGCGAGAGGGTTAGAGGTGTCACGGAGGTAATGGTCTGTAAAACTAGACTCACAGTGCCACTGAGCCACTGACATAATATCATCCACAGGGACCCCATTAAAAAGGGCAGTGGATGTCACGACACCGCGGACACTGTGAGCCTTGGCCACGTCAACCTGTCGCCCGGTGGCGGATTTGTGACACAATTGAATACATTCCACAATCCACCTAGAAATGGTGTCCTTAGACGCCCTACCATGGGGTTCAATATATGACAACCATAACGCTGACTGGTCGGTACGCCACTCCGAAGTACGCTGTTTGTACCGGAGCAGCGCCCGTACGGGGCACCATACTTTAGAATTAGGATCATATCTAGTTAAAGATGGCAAAAAAATAGGTTGACCTGGATATTTCAATGACTGATTTTTAGACAAGAAATTAATCCTAGGTAGAAGCTTAAGGCCTTCCCCTGTAACCACAAAACGGTCAACCTCGGCTGATAAGGCGTGAATTTCACTCCTACGCCTAGCCGAGGCCGCAGCAATTAAAAATACAGTTTTAAGAGTTAACATTTTCATAGAAATGGAACTAAGTGGTTCAAAAGGCTTATCACCTAGTACCTGGAGCACCAGTGATAAACTCCAAGACGGAATCAGTGGAGGATTCCTTGGTCTTAGATTGCCCATGCCTTTAATTAATACATTTAATGTACTTACTTCATCACTCCCCCTATTAGCCAAGCAAGGAATAACAGTCATTAAAGCTGACTTATAACCAGCAATAGAGTTAGGCTTGAGGCTATAGGCATCATATAGGTGACAGAGGAAATCAGCCACTACCTGAATAGATGATTCCATTGGATCAATACATCTTTTTGAGCACCATTCTGCAAATCTGTTGATTTTATAATTATATGCTCTGGAGGTTGACCCCCTCCTGGCTTTGGCCATAAACATGGCCGCTTGCTCAGAAAAGCCCTCCTTAATTCTAGATTCCTTGACAACATCCACGCAGTCAATCGGAACATTGACGGATTGTCGTGAAGGGCCTTGCCCTGGAAGATAAGGTTGTCCATCAGAGGCAGCGGAACCGGATTGCAGACCAGAAGGTCCAGCAGATCCGTATACCACGATCGGCTTGGCCAATCCGGGGCGATCAGAAGCACTTGGCACTCCTGCTGCCTGATTTTCTGAAGCACCTTTGGAATCAGGATTGCTGGGGGGAATGCGTATGCATACATTCCCTCCCAGCTGATAGCTAACGCATCTGTTGCGAAAGCGCTTGGGTCTGGAATCGGAGAGACGTACGTCGTCATCTTCGCATTCTTCTTCATCGCGAACAAATCTATGTTGGGTTTCCCCCAATGGTCGAACAGACGATCCGCCACACATTGATTTAGTTGCCATTCCGTGGGTAAAACACTCATCCTTCGGCTCAATGAGTCTGCTAGCAGATTTAACCTCCCCGGAATATGAACTGCTTTCAAGGTGATCCCATGATCCAGGCACCAACAAAGCAGTCCCCATGTCATCATACAGAGACTGGGCGACTTCGTTCCGCCCTGGCGGTTTATGTAAGTCACTACTGTTGAGTTGTCTGAACGAATTAGAACAATCTTGCCCTGAACTTTCTGTAAGAAATGTTCCAGGCCCAGGACTACTGCTCTTAGCTCTAGTAGATTGATATGTTCCTTGGACTGATCCAGATCCCAAAGCCCTGATACTGTGGACTCTTCCAGACAAGCTCCCCACCCCTCCATCGATGCATCTGTATACACAGTCACCTGAGGGTGGGGAGGGGTTAGCAAAACCCCCAGCAAGAGATTCTCTGTATTCAACCACCATTGCAGGTGGTGAATCAGAGGCGCCAACACCGGCACGTTCGAGTCCAGCGAACCTGAACTCTGGGTCCACTGTGTCATGAGAAACAACTGGATCGGACGCCTGCGCAAGGCGGCCTGTGGAATGACTGGTTCCAAAGAAACCATCAAGCCCAGCATTCTCAAGTAAACCCGTGCCAGGACATGACGACTGTCGCACACCGACTGAATTACCGAGATGAGTACTTGAACCCTCTCCTGAGTGGGGTACACATACCCCGTCTCCAGATCGAAGAACATGCCCAGGTAAACAAACTTCTGGGATGGAGTTAGCTCTGATTTCGGGAAATTGATTATCCAGCCCAAGTCCGAGAGAGTTTTCAAAACAATCACCAGATTGGCGGACAACGCTTCCCGGGTGTGTGC
>CM067365.1:47886093-47926093 GCA_034401795.1 Chaetoderma sp. LZ-2023a
GCATTTGGCCAATCAAGTTCCCAGTTGCTCCAGATGATGTTTCATGAGTTTTGAATCGATCACCCAATGCGGTTTCGGAGATTTTTAGACCTTTAAAAAATATCGGCCAAAATCCAAATTGCCTGATCGTCTTCCTTTGAACAGACTTGGATCCCTATGTACTAAGGATGTTTCCTGCCAAATATACTTGAAATCGGCCCAGTGGTTCTAGACATTTTAAATTTCCCATTGCCTTAGTATGGGAGCGTTTGGCAAGAAAATGATCCAAGATGTCCGCCAAACCATTTATCCGACCATTTCGAAAATGGCAAATTTGAAATCAGAATACACAAAAACCTATATAAAACGAATTTCGGCTTCAAAATCCTTAAAATAAAAAATCTACAAAATGGCTGCCAAACATGCTACATTTTGATTGGTCCATGGTGGCCATGTTTTTTACATCGACTTCCCTTGAACAAACTTTAATGGGCCTTAGTCTCTAATCATATCTTCCAAATTTCAGCCAGATCCGTTCAGTGGTTCTGGAGGTGCAGTTTTAAAAAAAAATAGGTGATCCAAGACAGCTGCCGAATTATTTGGGCAATCAAGTTCCCTTGAACAAACTTGACATTTCTAAATCATCCAAAATCCACCGGCCAAATTGCCTGATCAGCTCCGTTTGAACAAACTTGAACCTCTATGCCCTAAGGATGCTTTCTGACAAATATAATTGAACGGTAGCCATGGCATAAGCTCACTTGGCCTTTCAGGCCTTATAGCAATTTCACCACTAAAAAACTTGTCAAACATTGTAAAATAAAAGCATCCAATATGGCCATCAAATGCTATAACTTGATTGGCCCACAGTGGGCATGTTTATTAATGCGTCAACTTCTCTTGAATAAGGTCTCTTTAGCTCGTAAACATATCTCCCAAAATTTTGGCAAGATCCAATCAGCAGTCCCGGAGAAGTCGGTTTTGCAAAAACTAAAATGGCCATCAGATAAACTGACCAATCAGGTTCTCTCGAACAAAGTTGGCTCAGGTCTTGCACTAGATAAAGTTTTATTGAGTTTCAAATCAATCGAACTAGTGTATCCAAAACCAGTGCAAAATTCAAGATGGAACCCAGCCAATTCAACAAATCAGGCTCTTATAGATAATCTTGAATCTACATGACAAAATTGGTTGAAATCGGACCAGTGGTTCTTGGGAACACAGTAAATTGGAAAGCTGATGACAGATGACAGATGGAAGACAGAGGAGCGGTCACTATGGCATATGCCCACTTCTAAGAAAGGCGAGTTAATAAAAACAATGAAGCAGGTTTTTCAAAACATCTTCCACTACGAAATTGTCAAAATCAGAAAAGTCTGATGCCAACATGGCAATTTTAACCAATCAGATACCACTTCCCATGCACATTGTTATTCAAGTACAGTACACCTCACAAATAAGTTAATATGTTTCCAAAACTGAAACAGAATTATGTTTGTTTGTACATTTTTTAACACGATGTAAGAAATGTTTTGTTGAATATTTTGAACATAATTGGAGTGGAAGACATTGCTGCCTTAGGCAGCAATGTCTTCCAATCAAATTATGTTCAAAATATTCAACAGTATGTTTTATTTTGTTTTAGAAATACATTATGTTCTTTCTGAGCTGTACTGTAAGATTTCTTACCCTGGTATATGACAAAGCCTCCATCATCGTGCAGGTCTGCTCTCGTTATGGTCCCTGCATCAGCTCCGAGTAAGTATAGTATCCGTGGCCGAGTCTCACGGATGTAATCCACACCTGCTTTGTAGCCCAGATCCAGAGCTGCAACCTGGCTAGCAACCTAGTACAGTAATAGTATGAAGTGAAAGTAGAAGAGTAAACTGAAGCATGGTCCGCAAAGAACGGTCACATTCAGGATTGGTTCACCCTATTGGGACTAAACTTGGACACCTATTGGGACTAAACTTAGACACATACATCCTTATATCAAGAGATGTATCGCAATGATGCCGCCTGGTATTGATAAAATCTCGCTTAAACAATTACAAATTTCATGGAGAAGTCGACCAACATTTAAACTGTTAAATTTGTTTTTAATAATATCAAATTTCTCAATGAAAATGTCCATTTGAAGACCAAGGGACAATTATTTTTGAAAATGCGTCACTGAGCTAAACATAACCGAGCCAGTCATTACAGAGTTAAATTCCTCTTGGTCTGCAAATGGCTTTCGGTCTGCAAATGGCTCTTGGTCTGCAAATGGACATTTCTCAAAACGACTACATAAGCCATTTTTGGCTGGCTTGAATGTTAACCCTTACCACTCTGTTGTTACATTCCATTGTTAAATTTACTATTTAGGACCTTCAAAAATATGTAAACTAAAATGTTCTTTTAATTAAATTATACAAAAGCATCTTTTGGCCAATCTCTGATTGAGTTCCCCCCCTTTAAAACTTTAATGGCTAAACTTTGTCATGAAAATTAAAATATTTGCATACTGAATGTCCATTTGCAGGCCAAGAACTTAATTTGAAAATTTACCACTGGAATGACTAGATCAGGTATTGAGCCAGTCATTCCAGCGGTACATTTTCAAAAGATTCTCTTGGTCTGTAAATGTACATTCCTCACGGCAACTGTAGAGGCCGGTTTGGTCGGCTTCGTCAGGAAAGGTTTAAACTCAGGTCCTGGTCTATTTCCTCACCCTCTGTAGCGTATTTAGTACTTTCCATTCTGTGCCACACCCACTTGATGACCGTGCCTTCTCAGCAATCTGTGTTACTGCACGATGAATAGCAGAGTTATCTTCTCGCTGTAAAATTGAGCTGCCTACAACAACCATTGGTCTCTTGGCGGAATTTAAGACCTGCCAAAGACAAACGAATATAAGCAGGAAATAATATATAAATGCACCACTTGCAAAATACAGGTTTTTGTAAAATTTGACCGTTACCACTCTGATGTTAAAATTTTTAATCTTTAAATTAAATTAAAAGATGAACTGCTATTTATTCTTCAACAAATTTGGTGGAAGATGGTGCTGCCACCAAATTTGTTGAAAAATGTACACACGTTTCTTTGCTATTGACACCGTAAAAGACAAAATATTAATATCAGAGTGGTAAAAGTTAAAAAGCAGGCAACAACTGTCGGGGTAAATTTTTAGTTTGAATGAACTGGCCCTGCAAAAATATTATTATTTACAGACCCAAACACCGATACAAAATGGATTTTGTCTCAGCGAGCTCTTACCAGTGCTCTAGTTAATTTTTCAGGCAGTCAGTACCGTGCTGATGGAATTGCTTTTTAGTCAGTAGCTACTCACTCGGATCAGTACCGATATAGACTAGTACTAGCAGTAGTAGCAGTAGTAGTAGTAGTAGTAGTAGTAGTAGTAGTAGTAGTAGTAGTAGTAATAGTAGTAGCAGCAGTAGTAGTAGTAGTAGTAGTAGTAGTAGTAGTAGTAGTAGTAGTAGTAGTAGTAGTAGTAGTAGCAGCAGCAGCAGCAGCAGCAGCAGCAGCAGCAGCAGCAGCAGCAGCAGCAGCAGCAGCAGTAGTAGTAGTAGTAGCAGCAGTAGTAGCACAATTTTTTAAGATTTCTGGTCTGTGTTTTTTTCAGTCAGTATGTGATCTGATCAATCTTAAAATACAGCACGACAGATTCGGTGGCGGCAGTGTCATGGTGTGGGCTGGAATCCATGAAAATGGCAAAACAGATATTATTGTGATTCGCGGAAATTTAACGGCTCAACGTTACTGTGAAGAAGTTGTCGCCCCTGTTGTCATCCCTTTTATGCAGCATCATGCAGACTTTATGTTCCAGTAAGACAACGCCTGTCCTCATTCAGCTAGGGTCACCAGTGATTTTCTTGAGCCTAACAATGTTCTGGTGTTGGACTGGCCAGCGCGATCACCAGACCTGTCTCCTATCGAACACGTGTGGTACATTCTTGGCCGTATGGTGCGTGAGAACCATCCACAGCTTCACAACGTGCAGGAGCTGGAAGCTGCACTGCTCCAGGAATGGGATGCGATTCCTCTTCATGACATCAGGTGCTTAATTCGAAGCATGAGAAAGCAATGTACGGCGGTGGTTAATGCGCGCGGAGGTCACAAAATGTATACATCATTACGATTGTGATGTCAGTAGTAACACAACTGAATGTCAGATACTCGAGTAACAGATCACATTTATTGAAGTGTCCATCAATTCACAATGGGTCAAAATGCTTGAAGTAGCTTGAAATGGGCAGTGCTCAGAATTTTAACGCTATAAACCTCTAATTTGTTCAAAAGAAATTTTCAATTTTCTCATAGAAAATGTCTATTTGCAGATCAAGAGAAGACTATTTTTGAAAATTTACCACTGGAATGGCTGGCTTGGTTATCGAGCCAGTCATTCCAGTAGTAAATTTTCAAGGATAATTTACAAATGGTCATTTCTCAAGACCACTGCTGAAGATGTTTTTGTCCGGATTCGTCATAAAATGGTTAAGATGAGGACAACCATGCAAGGACAACCAAGTTCTAGATACGGAAAAATGTAATTAAAGAATTTGAATCTTGCCAGCTTTTGCCACTTGATATCATGCAACATAAGATGAGGTACTGTAAACTGCTTCTAAACTGCGTAAGCTTAGGCCTTATCTAAGTCTGAAATGGACATTCCTCAACACCAAATGAGACCAAATGTAGAGCGCAGTTTTGGCTGGCTTGACAAATAAAAGGTTGATAAATATATCAAACAAAATTTTTAGATTAAACTAATCGCTAGGAAAAAAGTGTGTGCATGTCCTAAGAAAATGTATTATTCACATGTTTACAGATTCACTTTTCTATATTTGAGATTCTAGATTGGTGATCATCTTAGAGATGCAATATTACTTACCTTTGAGAATGGATGTTTTCCACTAGCGAGATCATTAAGAGCAGTACCACTGTCTCCGAGATGCTGAAACACGTAATAATATACAACAATACAGGAATTAACAGTGCATCTGCTAAACTAAACTAAACAAGACCGATAATCAGAGATTGCTAAAGTATGGGCCCCAATTCCGTCAAGCACAACCTCCCACCCAAGATTGGTCATTGTGACCTTGACCAAAATCGAAACACCAAGGACAACCTCTCATCCAAGATTAGTAATGATCCTTCAATCGAACTTGAGTTATCATCCAGAATAAACGAAATCAAGGATTTCTTTTTTCACGAGAGAGTTGATACTTACCTCCCTAATACTTTTGATATTGCTAAATATTGGCTTTCACTCAATAAACACTCAGATTAAAACAGTTAGGTGCCCCTACTGGGCAGGGAGTCAGAGCGTAGTCTGGCGGATGCCAGCCCCACCACCGCGCATGCGCAGACTAGCACTTCCTCTGACTAATTTATTGGCTGATACACATGCAACTATAAAGAGCCTGAAGACCGAGCCTCTGTGGGGTGGAGAGGCCGGGTCCGTATCTAGGGAGGTAAGTATCAACTCTCTCGTGAAAAAAGAAATCCTTGATTTCGTTTATTTCACATCAAGAGTATACTTACCTCCCTAATACTTTTGATATTGCCAGAATTCGACAGTGAATTCGGCGGGAGGGAGGCGAGGTCAAAAGACCAGCTCATCCCTATACGCTTTTCTGCGTTTAAGGCACTTAAACTTCTGAAACTGTATGAAAAACAGTCAGGATTTGACTAACCATCGGATAACACCCCCGATGTATGAGAGATGACCGAATGTCATATGCGCTCCCCCCCCTCCTTCCTGGGAGGAAGAGTCGAATGACCTCAATGTCCTATACGCTCTCTACGTACAAGTGCCATGTACTACAGGACAGAGACGAAAAAACTCCATTTTCGTATACTCTCAACAATGAACCACATAAATACACAAAACCATCATCATATAAATAACGGGTAACGTGACAAGACAATCAACAATGGACAACACATACACAAGACTGACCTTGTTGAAATGGCTGCTGACATCCTCTTCCCATTGGTGAAGATCGATGCAGTCCCAAATTAGTGGTTGTTTCCATAAATTAATTGTGAAATATATAAGCAATGAGGAAACCCCATCAAAAATATATATGCCTAGTTATTTTTTCAAAATCGACAAGGCGAGAGGATTAGAGGTGTCACGGAGATAATGGTCTGTAAAACTTGACTCACAGTGCCACTGAGCCACCGACATAATATCATCCACAGGGACCCCATTAAATAGGGCAGTGGATGTCACTACGCCGCGGACACTGTGAGCCTTGGCCACGTCAACCTGCTTCCCGGTGGCGGATTTATGGCAAAACTGAATGCATTCTACAATCCACCTGGAAATGGTGTCCTTAGAAGCCCTGCCATGGGGTTCAATATATGACAACCATAACGCTGACTGGTCGGTGCGCCACTCCGCCGTACGTTGTTTGTACGGCGAAGCGCCCGGACAGGACACCATGCTTTAGAATTAGGATCATATCTAGTTAAAGCAGGCAAAATAATAGGTTGACCTGGATATTTCAACGACTGATTTTTAGCCAAGAAATTAATCCTAGGTAGCAGCTTAAGGCCTTCCCCTGAAACCACAAAACGGTCATCCTCGGCTGATAAGGCATGAATCTCACTCCTACGCCTAGCCGAGGCCGCAGCAATTAAAAACACAGTCTTCAGTGTTAATAGTTTCATAGAAATGGAACTAAGTGGTTCAAACGGCTTATCACCTAGTACTTGAAGCACTAGCGATAAACTCCAAGACGGAATCACCGGTGGATTCCTTGGTCTTAGATTGCCCATGCCTTTAATTAATACATTTAATGTATTCACTTCATCACTTCCCCTCTTAGCCAAGCAAGGAATAACAGACATTAAAGCTGACTTATAACCAGCAATAGAGTTAGGCTTGAGGCTATAGGCATCATAGAGGTGACAGAGGAAATCAGCTACTACCTGAATAGATGCATCCATTGGATCAATACATCTTTTTGAGCACCATTCTGCAAATCTGTTGATTTTATAATTATATGCTCTGGAGGTTGACCCCCTCCTGGCTTTGGCCATAAACATGGCTGCTTGCTCAGAAAAGCCCTCCTTAATTCTAGATTCCTTGACAACATCCACGCAGTCAATCTGAACATTGACGGATTGTTGTGAAGGGCCTTGCCCTGGAAGATAATATCGTCCATCAGAGGCAGAGGAACCGGATTGCAGACCAGAAGGTCCAGCAGATCCGTATACCATGATCGGCTTGGCCAATCCGGGGCGATCAGAAGCACTTGGCATTCCTCTTGTCTGATTTTCTGAAGAATTTTTGGAATCAGGATTGCTGGAGGGAATGCGTATGCATACATTCTCCCCCAGCTGATAGCTAACGCATCTGTTGCGAAAGCGCTTGGATCCGGAATCGGAGAGACGTACGTCGTCATCTTCGCATTCTTCTTCGTTGCGAACAAATCGATGTTGGGTTTCCCCCAATGGTCGAACAGACGATCCGCCACACATTGATTTAGTTGCCATTCCGTGGGTAAAACACTCATCCTTCGGCTCAATGAGTCTGCTAGCAGGTTTAACCTTCCCGGAATATGAACTGCTTTCAAGGTAATCTGGTGATCCAGACACCAACAAAGCAGTCTCCATGTCATCATACAGAGACTGGGCGACTTCGTTCCGCCCTGGCGGTTTATGTAAGTCACAACTGTTGAGTTGTCTGAACGAATAAGAACAATCTTGCCCTGAACTTTCTGTAAGAAATGTTCCAGGCCCAGGACTACTGCTCTTAGCTCCAGTAGATTTATATGTTCCTTTGACTGTTCCAGATTCCAAAGCCCTGATATCGTGGACTCTTCCAGGCAAGCTCCCCAGCCCTCCATCGATGCATCTGTATACACAGTCACCTGAGGGTGGGGAGGGGTTAGCATAACCCCCACCAAGAGATTCTCTGTGTCCAACCACCATTGCAGGTGATGAATCAGAGGCGCCAACACTGACACATTCGAGTCCAGCGAACCTGTACTCTGGGTCCATTGTGTCATGAGAAATAACTGGATCGGCCGCCTGCGTAAGGCGGCCTGAGGAATGACTGGTTCCAATGAAACCATCAACCCCAGCATTCTCAAGTAAACCCGTGCCAGGACATGACGACTGTCGCACACTGACTGAATTAATGAGATGAGTTTCTGAACTCTCTCCTGAGTAGGATAAACATATCCTGTCTCTAGATCGAAGAACATCCCCAGGTAAACAAACTTCTGGGATGGAGTCAGCTCTGATTTTGGGAAATTGATCATCCAGCCTAAGTCTGTGAGAGTTTTCAAAACAATCTCCAGACTGGCCGACAAACTTTCCCGGGTGTGCGCTTTCAACAGCCAGTCGTCTATGTACGTGTGGACTGCTATGCTTCTCCTGCGGAGGTA
This sequence comes from Chaetoderma sp. LZ-2023a, assembly GCA_034401795.1. Taxonomy (NCBI): domain Eukaryota; kingdom Metazoa; phylum Mollusca; class Caudofoveata; order Chaetodermatida; family Chaetodermatidae; genus Chaetoderma; species Chaetoderma sp. LZ-2023a. The sequence continues at coordinate 47,894,484 of CM067365.1, forward strand.
TGCGGTGATCGCAAGAACCACACGGGTGAAAACCCGAGGAGCCGTGGAAATTCCGAAGGGTAGCACCCTGAATTCCCACTGTCTGCCCTGGAATGCAAATCTCAGGAAGCGACGGAAACTCCTGTGTATGGGGATGTGGAAATAAGCGTCCTTCAAATCTATCGACGCTGTCCACATTCCCCTCTCTAACCCCGCCAACACCGAGCGCACAGTCTCCATCTTGAAACTGGGCGTCTCTATGAACTTGTTCAATGGCTTGAGGTTGAGAATTGGTCTCCACCCTCCGGTGTTCTTTGTTACTAAGAACAGGGTTGAATAGAAGCCCGGACACCTCTGTGCCGGCTGAATAGCTCCTTTTTGTATGAGGGAATTTATTTCCTCCTCGATACACAACCTTTGATCTGGATCTCTCGGATTTGGAGTCCAGATCGGCACTAGAGACAGTCGCGATGGCGGGCCTGTCATCCAATCGGGATGATACCCGACTGAAAGCCATCGCAAGACTAAACGGTCCTGAGTTAACCGTTCCCACTCTTGCATGTGGTCGGCTAATCGGCCTCCCATCGGTCCACCTAGGGATAGAGGTGGACATAAGGAGTGCAAGAGCGGCACTGTCTCCTTTGCCAGAAACACCGGCGCGGTTCTCACCGCGGTAACCGTCCCATCAGGAACGATTACCCCGCCCAGATCCTCGCGCGCCACGACCAGCACCGCGCGCACCTCGGTGCGCGGGCGGCTGCCTGGCTGACTGCGCCTGAGGAGCCTGCGCCCCCCTCGCTGCTGGCCGAATCGCACGCGGCCGAGGCCGGCGCTGCGATGGTGGTTGGCCTCTGACCTGGCCACTACCACCTCGAGCCTGCAGGGGACGATACGCAGGGGGTGCGGCGCGAACGTTGGCACGACGAAGCACCTCAAACTGTTCGCGCAGCGCCCTCTGGTTATTGACCAGAGTAACCGTCTCCTGGAGGTGTCTACATCCCTCACCACCAAAGAGACCAGGACCTGTCATAGGCGTACGTAGTAGCCTATTGTAGAGGTCCTGGGACGGGCACAGATTATCCAAGGCAAAAGTGCGCCTTGCCCGGACACTCCTGGTCACCGCCCGCGTCATACAGTCCAGAGCCAGGTTGATACCATCCTGGATGGCTCGCTGGACTGTGACCGGACTTGGCTGGCGCGATGCGGATGCTGTTACTACCCCTTGTAACAGCTGGGAGACGTGGGACAGAGCGGCAATCGAAGCCCTCCCACTCTCCTCCGCATCACGCAACGCGGCATTTGCCGAACGCAACGCGTTCGAACACAAGACTCCCGTGTCAGAACGGGAGCCTGGCCGCGCATCCTCACCCAAAGCCGCGCGGTCATCCACGCTCGGCTTTGGTACCACACCGTACCGCTGGTAGTCCAGGGGCACGATGCGGCAACGCCTGGCCACCTCGCGCGGGGCCTTAGCGAGACGTCCACTCGCCTTAATGGACGTCTCCGCCGCCTCGAACATGTCAACGACATGCTCTGCCAGCGGCAGAGAAGGCATAGCGTTAGCAGTAGGCTTACCAGCTAACCACGGCCTGTGTTCACGCTGGCTAGCCGACTGCTCCACGGGCAGATCTGGTCTAACACTCACCAACCACTGGCAAGCGTCAGACCAATCCTCCTCCGTGGCTAGTTGCGAGCGCTCTACAAGACGGGGGCCTTCGTCTTCCTCCTGAGCGCAAGCAACAGAGCTTGACGGCGGATACGCTGATATCCCTGGCAAGCCAGGGAGAGCATGCGGGCCTGATAATACCGGCATGCTAATCTCACTGGCTTGACCAGGAGCAGGCGCCGTGGTAGAGCGCGGGGCATATACCGCCCCACCACGGCCCCGGCCAGCACCAGCTACACTCTCGGCAAGCCGAGGTATGCGGTACCGCTGGCCTTCAGCGCCCAGGGCCACAGTCTGAACCGTGGATTCTACCCCTGGGAGAGTAGAACCGTGGAAAAAGGCGCCTGTATTCCCCGCGAGGGGCGCACAAACGTCATATTCCATGGCCACGTCTTCAGACGGCGACCCCAACAGGTAATCATCATCCTCCTGGCCAGAAAGATTAGACTCCGGGTCAGCAAAGAGAGCTAACCCGGACTGGCCAGGGAAGGTGCCATACGAGGTACTGGCAGCCGCGGTGTGCGGATACCCCTGGACTGATGAGCAGCCCGCGGGTTCCAGCGACGACCGTCCACGGTCCCTATTGGGCGCGGCAATAAGCCTGCTGCCAGGGCCGTGGAACACCCCCTCTAATGGGGCCACCTCTGAATCTTCAAACAACGGAAGCGTACTAAGGAACGTTGATTCAGAGGTGGGGATTACCTGCTCCGAAGCAGATGATGAGGTCAATAAAGGATTTGGTCCAGGAAGCATGCCACGAAGCAACTCTGGAACCAAATCCTTTATTGTCCTCCTCATCTCTCCCAACATCTCGGTCCGGAAGGCCTCCATGTCCACCGCGGACGAGGCCTTCCTCTTACCCTTCTTACTTACGACCTCTTTTTTCAGCTTCTTTTTCTCCTCCTCCATCTTGTCCTTCGCCTGCAAGCACAAGAATTCGGACATTAGCTCGCCCCCCCAGTGCTTACATATCTCGCAATTAAGCAAGGGACCACAGGGGCTACACTGAAAACATAGATGAGGGCCAAACTTGTCCCTCAAAAATCGTCCACAGGACGCACAACCAGGTCTCTGAAAAAGGCCAAAGGACGAGGAGTATGAGCAAACTAGTTAAGCTTAGAAACTCACCAACTCAAGAGAAGGAAAATGATCATAAAGATCATAATTTTTATCAGAAACCAGCTTCGGACAACTTTAATTGTAAATAAAGAGCAAAGCTGATTATGACGTCATTAATCCTATGACAGGACAAAATCGATCCCCAACAAACATCCCAGTGCAAGGACGAATTGTATCTCTAACCAGAACATGTGCAGAATGGACATTTCGACTACACAAGCATCAGATAAATACTGATAACAATGGCAAATAGTGTTAATTATCTCCCTTTCTCATATCAATAATTAATACCTGACACCTTGTCTAGACAAACCATCCAACCTGATGAACTGGAGCACTCCACCACTGAACGCCTCTTAACTCTCTCCACCTCAAGGGGAAGGAATTGGATCAAGAGGGCAAAGTGAGAAGACCTTTATAATAGGCCTCCAACTCACTGGGCATAGAATTTTTGGTTAGATAACCTAACAGTATTAGTAGGAAATGGAACCATGGTGGAGAGACACAAACCCTCTGCTGATGTCATGTCCTTATTTCTCCTTCACACAGACCTGTGGACATAAACACAAAGAGAGATTAGTCTTATATAGCACCTAGTTGAAAAAACCCAACTAATTAAGGCGCTTATCACGTTTAGCGCGAGTCCCGGAAACACATTACAACGGGACAAAACTCGCTAATTTTACTAGAAGTCACCTGATTTAAAGGTCCAAGGCCCTCCTGTGGCGAAGTCACTCTCTCAGCCATCTTTGTCAGGGGTAAACTTCTATCTAATAGTCTTAAAAAGCTTTGAAAAGAGTATAGAAAGATTCTATCATGAAAGCATGTGTTGTCTCTCAGCCAATAAATTAGCAAAGAGGAAGTGCTAGTCTGCGCATGCGCGGTGGTGGGGCTGGCATCCGCCAGACTACGCTCTGACTCCCTGCCCAGTAGGGGCACCTAACTGTTTTAATCTGAGTGTTTATTGAGTGAAAGCCAATATTTAGCAATATCAAAAGTATTAGGGAGGTAAGTATACTCTTGATGTGAAAACACAATATTATATCATTAATTAGGTCACTGTGACTGTAATTTTTGACACTTTGGCACAAAAATCATTAGGATTCTTCGGACCACCAAGGCCAAGCTCCCACACCATTTTGGTAATGATCCCTTTAATAGAACTTGCAATATTACGTAATTAATTGTCACCGTGACCTTGACCTTTAGACCGTTTGATAGAAAAATCGATACTGTTCTTTGGACCACCAAGGACAAGCTAACACAGCAGATTTCCAACAATACCTTCAATAGAATTTGAGTTATCATCCGGAAATGCAATATTACATAATTAATTAGGTGACCTTGACCTTTGACAGTTTGACGAGTTTCATTTAAATAAAATACTGTAACTTAATTATTATACAGTCATGTACATGTATTCAGTTTTGGAATTTAACTCTCGCCCAATTATAGAAGACAATGATCAAAACGGGTAATTTTTGAAGATTAAACTAGCAAAGCCATCCTTATTCGCTAAGCTGGCCAAAAATCGCTGGTCTTAGGAAATGTCCAATTGCAGGCAGAGGTTATTAAAAAAAATTTAGAACTGTAATGACTGGCTCGATGGACATTTCTCTAGACTAAGGCTGCGTTCTCACTAGAGACTTAGCCAGCGTAACGCCATACTGAGGTATACAGTTATTCCTGATTAACTCTCCAGTGAGAACACAGCCTTAAAATCAAGACAAATCTTGTCCATTAATGGATTAAACTTGACATATTCATTAACACTGATGCGGCAGAAGGTTGAACAAAAAATCATTCTAGCAGACCACTTCATAGTCAATTCATAATAATTGTACAGCAGACACCCTAGGATAGTCCACATCCATTTCCATCCAAGGACACCCGACCCGCCTGCTTAATCACTCCAACCTATCACCCAATGGAGGAATCCAGTTTTAGCTATGACCCACCCATCTCTAGCTAAGCTACACACGCTTTGCCATGTTGGATCAATTGATCCCTGCACTCTCTGAATCTCAATTTCCAGACAACTATACACATAAACTGCTGAATATTTTGAAAATACTTTGACTGGGTGCTGTTGATACCTATGGAAGCAACAGCGCCAGGGCTCAGTAAAATTAGTTTCAAAACATTCAACAGAATGTTTACTAAATAAGTAGACATAAAATTTGTACAACTTGATGAACTATTAAGTGTTTAAAACGGACTAAATCATGCCATTCATGACATAATTCATTATGATGTCTCCCTACATGTGACGTACATGTAGTTGATTATGATGTCATATAATTGACTGAAAAACTGGATTCCTACATTGAAGGATTGATTTCTAAATTTGAGCACATTTGAATAGATTTTAACACTATGAACACTGAAATCTAAGACTCCCAATTTGAATGTCACAGGACGAAAATTAAACTAATTTGGCTGGGGCCTGACACTGCTTATGGCAGCAACAGCTCTCAGTCCAATTATTTCAAAATATTCACCGTTTATTAATTTGGAACGTCATCAGATATAAGACTGTTTAAGACATACAATTCAGACAATTTTGTTACAAATCATTGCCACTTTCGCGATGGACCTATGTCATTTAAGTTGTGACATCAATCAACATGTCACAGATTTTGATTTGATGTCAGATACTTGATTGGCAGATTGGATCCCTCTATTCCACCAGCTGACACATTCAGTTTTTTGCGGTAATATGACATTGCCATTTACTTTCCTCCATGCTCTATAAGCTGATTATATTTAGCATATGATACCTCTTTAACCCCTTTGTGACGAAACCGGCCAAAACCGGCCTCGTTAGTGGTTTTGAGTAATGCCCATTTACAGACCAAGAGAAGACTATTTTTGAAATTTTACCACTGAAATGACTGGCTCGGTAACCAGCCAGTCATTACAGTGGTAAAATTTCAAAAATAGTCTTCTCTTGGCCTGCAAATGGACATTCAATAAGTAAATATTTCAATTATTCGAAGAAATTTAGTCATTAAAGGGTTAACCCTTAGCATACTGATGTCCATATTCTATTTTTTACGGTCTAAATAGCAAAGAAACTAATGTATATTTTTCAACAATTTTGGTGGAAGATGTTGCTCATCTTTTACTTTTAAATTTTGACATCAAAGTGGTAAGGTTAACTACCCACATACCAAAACCAACAAATTCTTTAAGTTGTAAGGAAGAGTTCGTTGAACATTTTGAAACCAATTCGACTGTTGCAGCTTCCAGTTTAATTGGTTTTAAACTCTTCATAAGATTTCCTGTGCGATTGCCATGAAATTGAGATTCCGGACTGTTGATTTTGTCATTTTAAGCGTTATCTATGCTGGTTATTTTGAAAATTACAAGAAATATTTTCTGGGGGATTTTATACTACCTGGTAATCATATGAGAGTTCAACATGAGCTCCGAGGACAGCGACCTGAAGGTCATTGTGAATCCAGCTGAAATCAAACACAACATTAATCATTCAATACACACGCAAATGGAGAGATCACTCAAGTAACTGATGTCATAATCAAATATTTTACTTGTTAGCTGATCTTACAATCATAATAGCGTATCGCTACGTCACGAAAATTGAAAGTTCTGTCACCAGTTAGAATTTAACCCTTTAACACAAATTTTTTTTAAATAATTTAAATTTTCTCATAGCAAATGTCCATTTGCAGATCAACAGAACTGTTTTTGAAAATTTACCACTGGAATGACTAGCTCGATAACTGAGCCATTTATTCCAGTGGTAAATTTTCAAAAACAGTCTTCTCTTGGTCTGCAAATGGACATTTCTCAAGACCACTGCAGAAGCCGTTTTTGGCTGATACGAGGGTTAAAGCATTAATAAACAGCACCGATAGCTTCCAATCAATTTAAGTGCAAAATATTCAACAGAACATTTCTCACATCATGTTCAAAATTCTACTAGCTACTATGTTTTTACTTTGTAAACAAGGTTAGCTTATTTATGAGCATTACTGTACCTTTACTGTACTGTAATGTTAGGTGAATGTTGATCTGAAGGTGTTCTTTACAAAGCATCATATTAGATACCGGTACGCTAGGCCGGCTTTTTAACCCTTACCACCCAATGTCAATTTTCTATCTTTTACTGTGCCAATAACAAAGAAACTGGTGTACATTTTTCAACGAATTTTGGTAGATGATATTGCTGTCAATGACAGCAACATCTTCCACCAAATTTGTTGAAAAATATACACCGTCTATTATTTAATTTAATTAGAAATTTTAAAATTTCGACAGCGGAGGTGTAAAAATTAATAATGGCTAGATGCTAATTTTCTTAACATCTGACCAATGGAGGGATTCCATCTGTCACTCAAATATCTGACATCATGATTAATTACGTCACAAGCTCTGTCATGAACATCAAAAACTCTCATACGCATATGAATTGTATGTCTTTGATGGAGTTGAATATTTTGTAACAGCACTCAATCAAATTAGTTTCAAAATCCACAGTTACCTTGAAACTGGGAATCTGGTAATTCAGGGTTCACAGCATATTAATTGATTCCAACACATGTACAAGGGGGTGGAGCTTAGGTATAAATGAGCAGGTATAGCTTTAAATGAGTGGAGCTTAGCTATAAATGAGCGGGTATAGCTATAAATGGGTGGAGCTTAGCTATAAATGAGTGGGTATAGCCTTAAATGAGTGGCGCTTAGCTATAAATGAGCGGGTATAGCTATAAATGGGTGGAGCTTAGCTATAAATGAGCGGGTATAGCTTTAAATGAGCGGAGCTGAGCTATAAATGAGCGGGTATAGCTATAAATGGGTGGAGCTTAGCTATAAATGAGCGGGTATAGCTATAAATGGCGGAGCTGAGCTATAAATGAGCGGGTATAGCTATAAATGAGTGGAACTTAGCTAGAAACAAGCGGGTATAGCTATAGATGAGGGGAGCTTAGCTATAAATGAGTGGGTATAGCTATAAATGGGCTATAAATTGGTGGAGCTTAGCTAGAAATGAGCGGGTATAGCCCTAAATGGGTGGAGCTTAGCTAGAAATGAATGGGTATAGCCATAAATGGGTGGAGCTTAGCTAGAAATGAGCGGGTATAGCTATAAATGGGTGGAGCTTAGCTAGAAATGAGCGGGTATAGCTATAACTAAATTCCTTTATTGCCTAAGTGGGTAGATTGGCACCTGGTTGTCAAAAATAGATGCACTCATATTTGTAGGTGGTTAGTTTCAATCACCAAGGTTTATCTCCTTTGACACAGGTGCCTCAACATGTGTCCATGCCTCACCTTTTTCTGACGCGTGCATTAAACAGCGGCGCTTCGTAGCGGGGGTTTGTGCCGATCAGCAGCAGCACATCTGCCTCCTCCACACCCAGGATTCGTGTGTTTAGCAAATAGTTTGATCGTAGATCAGTGCTGAAACAAGAGACACAAATTACAATTAGTTTTCATTACTGGAAACAGTATTGCTTTAAGTCGTACAGTAAATGTACAGCTCAGAAATAACTTAACATGTTTCCATAACAAAATAAAATGCATTATTGAATATTTTGAACATAATTGGATTAAAAAACATAGTTGCCTAAGGCCGCAATGACTTCCAATCAATTATGTTCAAAATATACAACAGAACTTTTCGTACGTGTTCAAAATTGTACTAAGTAACATGTTTCTGTTTTTGTTTTGGAAACATTTTAACATATTTACGAGCTGCATTGTATATGATATAAACAGCATTCTGTAACACTGATTCCAAAATATACACCAGCCCAGTCTTTTTTCCATTGGCTCTGCAACAATTAAGCATTTGAAATAATTGCGATATGGATAAAATGTGAATCAGAGATTGTTGAAATCTATATCCTCCACCCCCTCATGACCCCCTTTTAAAAAATATTGACAATATCCAAATATTTGCTTAATGAACGTCCATTTTCAGGCCAAGAAAGGCCAAGAGGATTATTTTTGAAAATTTACCACTGGAATGACTGGCTCGGTTATCAAGCCAGTCATTCCAGTGGTAAATTTTAAAACATGTCTTCTCTTTACGATCCGTTGTCGCCATAGTAACATCTTCCCACCGAGCATACAACTCCGGTCTAACATCAAAGGAATTCAAGCGGATCGCGTCCTCGTCAAAGCTCAACGCCAATTATTAGACCCTGCATCAGCTTTATTGTGAAAAAACGGCGCTACAAGAGTCCCTGGATACGAAAATTCGGCTAGACGACCAACCGGAAGTGGAAGCGGTTCTCGCACATGCATACAGCTTCACTTTTGACAAAACAAAAACAACACAAATCAGTAAGTTTGAGAAGTTCCGCGCAAAGATGAAAATCTCGGCAAGATCGACACAGACAGGTGGATTCTTAACCTCAGTAACCATAATATTACTGAAAACGAGCGCAACATTCTTTCCAGAGGGTTAAATTTTGTGGTTTCCTCCAACTCCATCCCTGTCGAAGAAATTATTGCCTGCACTGAGAGCGCTTGTCAACATCTCACAGGTAGACAGCCTTACAAGCGAAGTGACAAAAACCATCACTAAATTCAACAAAAGACCAAATAGGAGAAGCAACATTACAATTGAAGAATGTAGGGCTTTACAACATCTGAAACACAATGACTCCATCCAAATTTTGCCAGCCGACAAGGGGAGATGCACAGTGATAATGGATAAAGATGACTACCAAGACAAAATCAGTGCCTTTCTTTCAGACCACCACACATACTCCAAACTATATTACCCAACCAACCAGTACAAAAACCGCCTGCTAAAACTTCTCAAAGACTGGAAAAGCCAGAACATAATCGACCAATCCCTATACTTCAAACTCCCCAAAATCTACAAGACCAACATTCCTCTTAGACCCATCATTGCCAGCATTGGATGCATCACATCTCAAGCCTCGAAATATCTCACACAGATCCTGAAATCACTAGTTGGCCACTCAGAGCACCACATCAAAAACAGCAAAGATTTCGCCACCAAAATTCAGTCTCTTGAAGTCCCGCCCACACACAAATTAGTTTCCTTCGATGTATCTTCACTCTTCACCAGCATCCCAGTGGACAAGGCTCTTCCAGTCATCCAGAGAGTTCTGGACCTGGACCCCCTCATTGAAAGACCGGACAAGCCTCTCCAACCCAGATTATCAGCCTCTTGAAGATCGTGTTAGACACCACCTATTTCGTTCAGAATTGCTACTTCTACCACCAAATTCATGGAGTAGCTATGGGCTCCTCAGTGTCGCCAGTGATCGCAAACCTTTATATGGAATCCTTCGAGCAACAAGCACTTAGCACAACCACAGACCCCCCAAATTTCTGGTACCGATATGTGGATGACACTTTCACATGCCTGCACCTCTAAAACATCCAACCTTTCACTGATCACCTCAACAGCATCGACCAATACATCCAATTCACCAGCAACGTCGAAGATGGCCAGATTTCCTTCCTGGACGTCTGGGTACATGTCAGTGATTCCGGAACCACCAAACTTACCGTGTACAGAAAAACCACACACACAGACTCCATCATCACAGAAACATCAGACAAAAAAGAAGAACATCATCACATCCATCAGTCTCTCCTAGCTAACGGTTACACTTCGTGGATGAGAAAACCACCTCCCCCACCACGTAATAAACCACCGGATGTCGAAAAACTTCCACTAGTCGGACTTCCGTACATCCAAGGCCTATCAGACCACCTTGGCAGACTCTTCAGAGAACACCACATCAAAACCTACCACAAGCCCGTCAACACCTTAAGATCACAACTGGTAAGACCCAAAGATAAACTGACCACAGATGAACGCCCTGGAGTCATATACAAGATCGAATGTGATCAATGTGAGGGGACATACATAGGCAAAACCATAAGGCCTCTCAGCACCAGAGTCAAAGAACATCTTAAAATCAATTCCAACTCAGCTGTGGCAGAGCATACAGAATCCACTGGCCACGTCATCCCTGCCAGCAGTGCCTCGGTCATCAACATTGAGACCAACTTGTTCAAACGGAAGGTTAATCTACAAGCATCAACCAACCATGAACAGAGACGAGGGCTACGGTATACCAGCAGTCTACCAGTCCATGCTGTCACGTGACTCCACAAGAACTGACCAGAGTGACGCTGCCAGCGACCGTCAGTTAGTGGTGAAGAAGTGACCGAGATGGTCATGAAAACTACACTCAAACAATTTCTACATCCCGGAGAGGTAACTAATTTTTCCTTATTATGTCTTCTCTTGATCTACAAATAGACATTTCTCAAGACCAATGAAGAGGCCAGTTTTGGCAGGCGTAAACCGGTAAAGGGTTTATATTGGTCCTGAAATAGAATGCGAGAAGAGAAATAGGCCTACTTACCCGGCTCCGTCACAGGGGAATATTTCTTCTGTGCACAATCCTTCACTGTTCATGGCATTAAGCATGTCTTTCAATGCAGTTAATGATTCTGCATCAGCAAAACCACCAGCGATGGCCGCTATATCTGTGCCAACAACATCGACCATCTGAGCGGGAAAGAGATAATAGCATTCATCTAGGCTTGTGTGATTACGTGATTAAATCGAAAAGCGCGATTATATTTTAAATCATGAATTTATATGATTAAAAATTAAATAATCGAATAATCGTGAATAATTTTTATTGCATAAAATATTTCAAAACTTAAGTTTCAATTACTTTTTAATGCGATTGGTCATGAAAAATGATATTTTGCTTAGTGAATGTATGTCCATTTGCAGGGCAAGAGAGGGCTATTTTTGAAAATGTATTACTGGAATGCCTGGCTCGAGAATCGAGCCAGACATTCCAGTGATATATTTTCAAAAATAGTCTTCTCTTGCCCTGCAAATAGACTTTGCTAAACACCATTGTAATTTTCATCATTGATATTCTTTTGTTGTTATGTCTTGGTAATTTTTATCCAAGCTGATTAATCGAGTAATCACGATTATTTTTTAATAATCGATCGCGATCACTCACCACAATAATCGCACAAGCCTACATTCATCAACAGACATTGATATAGAAATGCGGTGTTTGTCTGATAACCTGTGGTACATGTCTCTTATCAACCCTTACCACTCCAATGTCAAACCTAAAAATTTTCAAATTAAACTGAAAGATGAACTGCTGTTCATTTTTCAACACATTTGGAGGAAGATGTTCAGCAGCAACAACATCCACCCAAATTGGTTGAAAGATGTACACCCGTTTCTTTGTTATTGGCACAGTAAAAGATAAAATATTAATATCACAATGGCAAGGGTTAATCAAGCATGTCAACCATTCAGTGTTATGGGATATCTGTCACTTACGTCACATGTAGGCTGATGTCACAATCATTATGATGCATCTAGCTCCATCATGAACATTTAAAATTCTGTCAGGCTTTTGAATTGTATGTCTGTGATGGGTTTACAGGTAAATAAAGGTTCTGTTGAACATTTAAAAACTAATTTGACTGGGAGCTGTTGCTGCCACAGATCTCGATAAGACTTGAGGGATATTCTATGGGTAACTCTTGACATCATTACCGAGTCAGATTTTCAATTTACTGCACTGCTGGCTTTTGGGAAGGTGGCCCACCCTTAAATTTAGGGCTCCCTACTGATGTCAGTACTTATCCCTAGAATAGCTCTGTGAAGTTTCAGCAAGATTGGATGATAATTGAATGAGGATTAGTAAAAAACAAAACTCCACAGAAGCAAGAACAACAACAAGAACATGACCAAGCATTAGAGATCAGCTCCGGATCTAATAAATATGATCGTGGATGATACCAAATTCAAATCATCAAATAAACGAAAATTTGCAATTGTCAATATCATTGATTTTCAAATGTTACGCTTACATTTTCGTGTGGTACTGTATTAACACATGTGCGTGTGTAAAATGACTGCAAATACTGTTATATCATTATTGATTATTTTGTGACTTGTTTTGATCAAATAAATCATCAAACTGTTGAAATCTGCCATTGTTTCTTTAGCTCACCTGACTTGAAAGGCCAAGTGAGCTTATGCCATGGCGAGGTCAGTTGTCTGTCCATCCCACACCTCACCCCATGGGTTAACTTTCTACTCACTTCAGATGTGATCCTCTTAAAAGCCTCTTCCCAGTCACATGCTGTTAAGTTGCCATCAGCACCCTTCACCATAGGCATCGTGAGTCGCTGCCGCTTCAAACCATCGTAAGCAAACCTTGTTTTATCAGAGATCCACTCCTCATTGATTGACTGCAATGATAATGTCCTTCAATAATATAATCTTAACTCATTAACGGTTAAAATTGTTAAAGAAAATTTATTTTAGATCAGTGACTGTGGTCTTAAGGAATGTCCATTTGCTGGCCAATAAAAGACCACAGGTATTTTGAAAAATTTACCACTGGAATGAAAGACCTGATTGTCAAACAAGTCATCTCGAGGTAAATTTCCAAAAACAGTATGATCTCAGCCGGAAAATGGATATACATGTATTTTAAGTGAACTGTAGAAGTTAAATAAATTCTTTGTCATGTAGAAAATATTCTGTTTAACTAATTTGACTGGGAACTGTTTGCAGCAACAGGTTCCAGTCAAATTAGTTTCAAAATATTTAGCAGCATTCCTGCATAGCCATATTTAAATTGAGAATTTTAATGGCTACATGGTCATAGATAAAGCATCTTAGCCAAAAAGACTACCACATAAGTATTGAAAAGTTAAATTCATACCTCATTTACTCTCGGCAGAATTCGCATAACTTCATTCGTCCGAGTCGTCACAACGATATTCGAGCCAACAGCATCCATGACATCAATGCTTTCCACTTTTCTGCAAAACAGTTTGCATTCTTTACGATAAGGAAAGAGGTAACTGGCTGAAAATATCCGCTTGCATGTTCCAGTGCATTCCCAAGTTCCCTGGACAACCAGTTACTAATGATAACATTGTAGACTCCCATGATTGAGATGTACTTAAAGGAAAGGACCAGGGAATAATTTTTAAAAAGCAGCTAAATACCATTTATTTCACTCGGCAGAGAACCAATTAGTGATGCTGCCGAGCCTTCGTGCTCTGGTGTATACTGAGGGAATAATTAATATCAATTACAGCAAGTCATATAATCTCGGTTATATTCACGTTACTGATTAGCCACTACGTCCTACAAGTAAAATGCTGTCTTATTTTGTCTGTTTAATTTGACTGAAAGACATTGTTTCTAGCAACAGGACCTACTTTCAGTCAATGAATTTCAAAATATTCAGTAGGTATCATGATACGACCAGGGCTTTAGATTGACCTCATTTGGGCACACAACCTGTCTGGTCCGGGATCCATCAATGCTCCTACAAATTAGAGAATTTTGAAATCTGAGAGATTGATTTTGGGCGATTTTAGTTTTAATAGCACTATGACCTCTGAATAGCCATAAAATGCCAGTATCCATCTCGGAGTATTTAATTGACTGTAAATCAGTTAATTAGTGTTCATAGCAGCCAGTAGGATTTTAATTTGTGCATGACTTGTAAAGTCATAGCTAAGGGGTAATCTAAAGCCCTGACGACCCTGGAAATCAGCCGTGTATTTTGAATATTTAGTGATATAATCGCTCTATATCAGCGTGGCAGCGCCTATAGAGAATACTATTCGTACCGCTTAGTATACAAAACTATATTTAGGTCTGCTTCCATTATATTCAGGTATGTGGTAGCTGCACACACAGGTGACGCTTGACAGAGTGTGAAGAACAAGCAGTGTCATTAATTGGTTCCGAGTTAAGCACTACTGGAGCTAGTAAATGCCTTTTCTCAAATTACTCCGATTCGTTTCCGTTTTTTATCAGTGGTACTAGTATATTTAATATTATATGAAATTGCGGAATAATATCAAAAGTGAACTCTCACAGCATCCCGAAGAAATTTCTATTAAACATCAATTGATAGTTTCCTTTTCTCTTCATTTAACCCTTTACTAGTCAAATTTGGTCAAACTAAAATCAGAATATTTCTTTATTGAATGTCCATCTGCAGGTGAAGAGAATATTTTTGAAAATTTACCACTGGAATGACTGGCTCGATTATTGAGCCAGCCATTCCAGTGGTAAATTTTCAAAAATACTCTTCTCTTTAACTGCAGACGAACATTCCTCCAGACGACTTGAGGCCGGTTTTGGCGGGCTTGACCATTAAAAGGTTAATGTGGACACATCAGCTGTTTTAGTGTCTGGAAGCTGCAGCTAGAGAGTTTCAGGTACTGGAGATTTCTAAGACATTTGTAAATGGATGCTAAATGAATAAATATGACCCAATAGAGGGATTTGATCTGTCAGTCAAGTATCTTCACATGTTAGCTGACCTCACAATCAAAATGAAGTAGCTCTGTCATGAAAATCAGTCTATCATGAATGTCTATGAATTGAATATCTTTGATGAATTTACAATTTAATAAACATTCTGTGAATATTTTGAAAACAATTTAACTGGGAGCTTCTACTCCCATTGGCAGTAACAACCCCAACTTTAATTAGTCTCAAAATATTAAACAGCCTACCCGCATAGTTACTAGATTCTGTGAATTCAGCTCCCAAAATTTCAGATCGATACCAAAATGTGTAAAAAGTGGGAGCTTAGCTAAAAATGGCTTCTCCATTTTGATGCATTTAACTTGGGCATGGTACTTATGATCACAAATAGATAGTAATCTAAAGACATGAACCCCTAAAGTGAGGCTTATTTTAATCAGCCAAGTGGTTACTGACATGCCTGAGGAATAAGCTTTTAACTGATATTATAAAAACTTTGAAATATCCAAAATGGCAGTTACCTCGATGGATGCTATCATTGTAGACTTCAGAATTTGGATACAGAATTTTCATTTGAAATCGGCCAAGCGTTTAATGAATAGTAGTCTTTTAAACGACTTCCAAAATATTGTCAGAAAAACAAAGATGGCCGTCTGAAAAATTATACAATCGAAATTCTGTGTAAGAGTTCTGAAGCCTACCTCCATAGGGTCCATCCGACCAAATTAGTTTAAAATCTGTCAAGCAGTCAATTAAGAGCAAGCAGTTAATTAAGTGGCATTTTAAAGCAAAAATTCACAGAACATGGGATGGCAGAGGATGGATGGATGGATGACACGGATGAGGAATTGTCACCATGCCATAAGCTCACTTTACCTTTCAGGCAAGGTGACCTCCATGTAAACAACATTTAAAATACACCTTCCAAATATGCACATATTCATTTGCTAAATTGAGGTATTAGCCATTTACTTACCTTGTCTCCCAAGATCTAGCTGTGAATGCATATGGCTTTGATGTTAGAGCTCCGACTGGACACAGATCAATAACATTTCCAGACAGTTCTGATTGAAAAAGCTTCTCAACATACGTGCCAACCTGCATGTCACTACCACGCCCTGTTGTGCCGAGGTCATCTACACCCGCTATCTCACTAGCAAATCTGAGGATAAGATTGTATTAACACCTTCATCATGGAGCCAACCAAAACCGGCCTATGCAGTGGGCTTGAGGAATGCCCATTTGCAGATAAAAAGATTATTTTTGAAAATTTATCACTAGAATGACTGGCTTGATAAGTGAGCCAGTAATTCCAGTTGTAAATTTTCAGTCTTCTCTTGGCTTGTAAATGGACATTCCTCAAGACCACAACAAAGCCTGTCTTTGGCCGGGTTGACATTAAAGGGTTAACAGTAATTAGTAACCAGCCAAACCCGACCTCTGCAGTGCTCGTGAGGAATCAAGCCAGTCATTCCGATGGTCAATTTTCAAAAATAGTCTTCTCAAGGTCTGCAAATGGCCATTTCTCAAGACCGCTGCTGAACCCGTTTTTGTCGAGCTTGAGTGTTAAAGGGTTATGGTCAGACGATTTCTGTACTGTTCTTGAGGAATGTTAATTTAAAATCTAAATATTAGTTCCTTCAACGGCTTTATGCCCTTTTGCAGGCCAAGAGAAAACTATTTTTGCAAATTTACCACTCAAATTCCTGGCTCGAATCTCCCTCGATAACTGACCCAGTCACTACAGTGGTAAATTTTTTAAAGCAATCTTCTCCTGGCATACAAATGGCCATTGTGTGAAAAATAATTTGATTTTCTTGACCAGATTTGACCATTAAACTGGCTAAATACAAACCGGATGCATCGTGTACAATGAATACAGCGTGTCATGATCGTCTTAATCAGGGGTCCAATATTCTTATCTTCAACAGCTCTGAAATGGACAACACCATAAATACAGATTATTCAAATTGTTAATGTCTTTCCACAGTACAGGTTAAAAATAAAATGTCTCCAAAACAAAAGATACTGTTGAATATTTTGAACATAATTGGATTGGAAGACATTGCTGCCTTAGGCAGTCTTCCTATCCAATTATTTTCAAAATATTCAACAGAATATTTCTTACTAACTAACATGTTTGTTTTGGAAGCATGTTAACTTATTTATGAACTTTATTGCCGTCCGCGAATCTGGCAAATAACGACATATAACACAGGAGTCAATGTCTAGCTATGCTATTCAGCTAGTTGTTGAATATTTTGAAAACGAATCTGATTAGAGGCTGTTGCTGCCAGCTCCGAGTCAATTTAGTTTCAATATTTTCAACAGAATGCTTATTAAATTGTAAATTCATCAAAGACATACAAATCCTACATTTTTGTGGCAGACTTTTTGATGTTCTTAATGGAGCGACATCATTTTGATTTTGATGTCAGTTACCATGTCACATATTTGATTATGATGTCATACTTCCATTCTAGCTGAGCTTTCTGGAAGTATTTGAATCAATATTAACAGTTTGAACCCTGATTACCAGAATCCTAAATTCAAGGTAACTATACAGGTAAGCTGTTGAATATTTTGAATCGTTTAACTAATTTGACCTGGCAGAAGTTGCTATCGATGGCAGCAACAGCACGCAGTCAAATTAGTTTCAAACTATTCAACAGAATGTTTATTAAACTGTGCATTCATCAAGGACAATCGTGACAGACCTTTGGCACTTCCGTGATAGACCTACGTCATGTGATTGTGACATCAGCTAACGAGTGACACCTTATTTTGATGACATCAGAGACTTGAGTGACAGATGAAATCCCTCTATTGCACCAGGAATGTAATGTTTATAATTTATCATACCTTTTCCCTGAAAACTGCATGTCAGTAAAGCGGCTTCTATCACTACCAAATGCCATCGACTGATCCTGGTGACGAAATCAAGGTGATATTATTACAGGACAGCTATAGAATTCAGTACAGTATAAATAACACCACCTGTATATCTAGCAGACGATGGGAGAGATGGGGCCTTATGATGTTAGTCCTACTTTTTAGCTGAGGGTAGCAGTTTAATAAACTTCCATGACCCTTACTTAGTTAGTCAGTCGCAAAAGCTGATTCTGGGTTGTATGTCAACAAGAGGACCAAGGGCTTTGACGCTCAGCTACCTAATACTGAGACTGCACGCTCTATAGGTTGCTTAACAGAATTTCTTTCTCGAATTGACTAAAAATAATAACAAGAGGCCCAAGGGCCTGTGACGCTCACCTGAACCATTAGCATTTGTGTGTGTTGTAATATTTGAGGCGTTTATATGCTAGTTCCCAATGCTAGGGTCTAGACTCACGCATTTAAAGCATTCACATTTAAATAGATATTATGATGGATAATTTTTTGGGAATTTTTTTGATCATTTCACCCTAGTTTCGTTGAAATCACGGTCATTGATTGAGTAGCGTTTTAAATCATTTCTAGAAAATCCAAGATAGCTGCTGGAAAAATTTACCAATCAAAATTCTGAATCCTACCCACCTAGGGTGAAATCGGCCAAGTGGTTAATGAGGAGCAGCCTTATAACTGATTTGCAAGAATTTAAAAAAATCAATCTAAGATGGCCGCCGGAAAAATTTACCAATCAAAATTCTGTATACAATTTCTGAACACCGCTTATCTAGGGTCCTTCCAGCCAAGTCTGGCTAAAATCGCCCAAGCAGTTAATGAGGAGTGTCTTGTCAATTTCATGCAAATTTTTCATAAAATCTAAGATTTCCATGCAAAAAATTGACCAATCAAAATTCTGTACACAAGTTCTGAAGCCTAGCCCCACATGATCATTCTGGTCAAATTATGTTGAAATCCACTGAGCAATTAATGAGGAGTAGGGACTTAAAGTGAAAGTTGACGGACGGACAGATGACAGGCGGAAGACGGATAGTCGCCATGGCATAAGCTCAGGCCAGGTGAACTAATAACACATGTGCTGGCTGAATGGTTTGTATGGTTCTAATAAGATTAACTTTTGACCGATACTCTTACCAAGAGGGCTCACAGATCTTTAATCATGTTTCTAAAAATAGTAAATATGAATTGACCAATTAGGTTCTCTTGAACAGATACGGTTCAGCTATTGCCTAGATGAATGTTCTCAAGTTTCGGATCAATCTGCCAATTCAAGCGGTTTCGGAGAAGCTTTTTAAACATATTCCAAACAACAGAGCTCTCCACAAATGAACTAATCAGTGAACCATTTAACTCTTACTGACCAAAAAAACCCACTCATTCTTTATGGTATATAGAGCATTCAGAAGAATATTCTGTTGAATATTTTGAGACTAATTTGATTGGGAGCTGTTGCTACCTATGGCAGCATCAGCCCCCAGTCAAATTAGTTTCAAAATTTTCAACAGCCTTTCTAGTCAGTTGTTTTGAACTTGAGACACTGGAGTAGCAAGGGTCAAAAGGTTAATCTGTTTCTTGACCATGTGCATTGGTCATCTCCAGACGAATGGTGGCTGTTTAACAAAAAATTGTTATTGCTGATGCTCGAGTCACCACTGAATTACTATTGCAGGGCATTGGGAGGCGGGTACAAGTCTATACATGCATGTTACCATAATGGAATTTCCTATTTTGATGCGCTATGAAAATGGGCATTTCTACACGTTTATCTGTCTGGTTGCTGAAATTGAGCAGGATACATTTTCAACGGAGTTTAAAACTGGATATGATGACTATTTTGAAAACAATTAGACTGAAAGTTATTGGTGGCTTGAGTCAACTTGTGTTCAGCAGATCAAGAGTTATTGCCCATTGAAATTATTGTCTAGTGGCTTGCATAAGACAGCTACATGTAAACTTAAAACAGGAGAAAGGAATGGTCCTTGGAAACCTTGACATACAGTAGGAAAGTATAATTTCATCAAACTTATATTACTCAGTGAATATTTACGTGTTTATGTGCATTTCACCCTTTAACACGTAAATTTGTTTTTTAAAACTCCATTATTTCATAGGAAATGTCCATTTGCAGACCAAGGGAAGACCATCTTTGAAAATTTACAACTGGAATGACTGGCTCGGTTATCGAACCAGCCATTCCGGTGGTAAATTTTCAAAAATAGTCTTCTCTTGGTCTGCAAATGGACACTTCTCAAGACTACTGCAGAAGCCGTTTTTTGCTGATATGTGTGTTAAAGGCTTAACAGTACAAAGTGAAAGCTTTGCCACATTATGAATCTGATGTCAATTTCTGATTAACCATTTGCAGCCAAGCTCCGGTGGCTTGTTGACTATGGTCAACTAGCTGGTCACCTATTGTGAGTTCGCATATGATCTAGTAGACCATAGCTAACTACTGTCCAACTTGTCCTGGCAAGCTGTTCTGTACACTGAAACTACAGTAATTTACTGGGAAGCTATTGTTGTCTTACACAACAGTCAAATTTATTTCAAAATATTTACCAGGAATAATCATGGCATTAGAAAGAATCTGTCATACATGACATGACAGGTGTAGATGATTGAGATTTAGCCAGGCGTGAAGAAAGAACCGGTGACAAATGTGGGTCTTCAGATAATAAACTTTTCCAGCCCCGCCCATCTCTATCTAGGCCCCACCAACATCACGCTGCGGCTCGTGTTGGGGTCGATTGATCTCTGAACTCCCTGACTATTAATTTTCAGAAAACTATGCAGGTAAGCTGTTAAATATTTGGAACTAATTTGACTGGGTGCTGTTGCTTCCATAGGCAACAACAGCGCCATGCCCAGTCAAATTAGTTTCAAAATATTCAACAGCATGTTTATTAAGTAGTAAAGACATACAATTCATACAACGTGTCAGGCTGTTAAGTCTTAAAGACTCTATTTCGAACCATTCATGATGTTATGATTATGACGTCAGCACACACGTCACTTAGTTGATTATTACATCATATGATGGATAGATAAACTGAAAAGGTGAATTGTTCTGCAATGGAAGTGATTACTATGAATTTATATGCAGTTGGAGTATAACAGAATGTGGTTACATGTAGTATCTTACTTATTGGTCAAGATTTTTCACAATAGAGAAATTTCGCCAGTCTGAGATTCATGTACAATACGCTTTACTTGATTAGCTGAGACTGGTATGATTGACCAATGAAATGTGGTTTCGTAATTTTTGAGAACAAACCATATATAATTACGGTACCTTTAATGGTGAAAATAACACAGACTGACCGGCCATAATTATGATCAATACAAACCTCGACTTATTTTACATGTATTTGATTGTACCTCCACACATGTGGAAGTAACTTTAGTGCCATAATATTTTGGTAGTATTTGAGTAATTTTGGTACATGTAGTAAAAGATTATCAAAATTTCCCTCATCTGGAGCCTTGAACAAACCTGAAGGTCACACTCGCCGCCTTGGTCACATATTGGACAGTCCAGTGGGTGGTTGACCAACAGAAACTCCATCACACCTTCCCTGGAAAACCAAAATCAGTCAGTTTCTAAAACTGTTTGTCTGAATTACAGACACATGCTGGATATTGGACTAAACAATATAGGGATCCATTTCTAGCTATGTCCCACCCAATAGGCCTTTCCAGTTTTAGCTATGGCCCGCCCACCTCTAGCTAATCTCCACCCACACTTCAACATGTTGGGATTGATCGATCCCAGAATTCCATAACTATATGTATCAATTTCCTGAAAACTTTACAGGTAAGCTGTTGAATATATTGTAATTAATTTGACTGGGTGCTGTTGCTGCCTATGGCAGCAACAGCACCCATAGTTTCAAAATATTCAACAGAATATTTATTAAATAGTAAAGGCATACAATTCGTACAACAATGGATAGTCCATCTTCAAATATGAGTTCGTGATGTACTTATCTACGTCATTCATTATATCACTCTACACGTCACATACTTGATTATGATATCATATGATGCGTGAGTAAAGTGGAAAGGTCTATTTTAAGCATTCCCCGAATTGATGTGGAATCAATCAATATGCATTGATAAATGAATTCCTGAAATTTAGATTCTGGGAAATTCTATTCAGGTTTCAAATCTATTCAAATATACATACAAAATGGGTGAAGTTTAGATAGAAATAGGTGAGGTATAGCTGAAAATAGATCCCTCTTTAGGTTCAAAATATTCAAATCTCTGAATAATTCTTAGAGAATTTATATTAGATGATTAGCATGTTTTTGTGTCATGATAAGAAACTTTAGGGAAAGAGTCAAATCTACGGCAGTTTGACTTGTGAGTTGTGACTCAATCCCACTGTTATTAATTGACAATAAAACATGTTTAAAACAAGGAAATGTGTATAGCTATTACATGACAGTGTATGCTACATCATCATCGCCTACATGTATTGGTAGATGTTCCATTCCATCTTATCATTGCTCTTAATAGTATCCAGTTTAACCAGGGAGATAAAAAAAATTAATAAAAACTTATAACTCTGGAGAGAATGCTTATGGAATCTTCAGGTACTGACATTATGCCGAGCCGGGTTGGCTCAAAGCCTGAATGGTTGAAGCTGAAGCAATTGGTTTGATTGGCATCTATCGAGTCCATCCTTACAGGTCCCTGTTACGCCATATCTAGGCTAGGTTTTTTATTTCAGTCTGTTCAAATTTCCCCAGTTTTACACCGATACCCATTTATACTCCTGGGAGGAGAGGCAACGAGGAGTGAAGCAACGATGAGTGACAGAGAATACCTATGTCTCCAGCGATCGCCAGCTGACCAAACAGAGATTCACTTCCTGAGCAATCGCTTTCACAGTTGTGCTCATTACCGCCTGAGCTACAGCCTCCGAATGGTTGAAGCTTGTGTGTGTTTCTTCTTTTAGTCTTGGCAGGGGGTACTGGTGGGGGCCACAGGTGTCCTTCCTGGGCAGTGTCTAATATCAGTGAGTGGTACCAAGATACCCGTGTACTAGCGAGCTAGGTACTGGTAGGTTGGCGTCTGCAAATCGGTCAGATGTCACCGGTATTTCCGCGCCACGTCCAGAATGGCCACCTGGGTGGTACGCATGATGGCACCTACATTGTAAAACGTTTTAGCATCATGGTAACTGGAGTGGGTGAAATTACAGGTGCTGTGTGTGGTAACTTGAGTTGCAGCCACACTTAGCTCCTGGCGTACAGTTAGGGTGTGGTACCTGAGGTGAGCTCAAGACATAGCCATGGGCTAATGGGTGCCTACTACATGTAATGTGGAATGCAAATGGACATCAATAGAGGATGGGTGGCCATACAGAGAAAAGCATTCTGTGAGGGGATGCTGTGATGTGAAGACGGGGTGGCATAGGTCGAGGCATTATCATAGACCTAATGCGTTGTGGGATTTGCTAACCAAATTTGCTAACCTCTTAGCACTTACAGAACAGTAAGTAATCATACATTCTTTATAATGTAAAGAATATTATGTTGAATATTTTCAAAACTAATGGCAGCAACAGGTTACAGTCAAATTAATTTCAAAATAATCACGATCTTTCCTGCATATTTGTCTTGAAATAGTTATACACTGGCATTTTAAGCTTTACCTGGTTAACTCTGAGGTACAGAAACAGAAAATGTTTGCTGTAAATAATTACCTGGCTTTCCTGGTTACCTCCGAGTCAGTCTTTACTCGCATTCCCTTCATCACAGGCATAGCACATGAGGCGATTGGCTGCAATCCAAGCATAGGTAATGATTACTAATTTATTATGTTAACCCTTTCACTGACAGATCCCTGATAAATTAAATTATTTACGATGTAAATCTTAACAATCTGTTAAATATTTTAACATTAGGCTTTATTCTAAGACTTTAGGCAGCAACAGCCTCCAGTTATATTAATTTCAAAATATTCAATAACTTACCTATATGGTTCCTTGAAATGGAGGTACTGGGAATTCATCAAGGGTTAAAGTAAAGGTACAGGTGAATTGCCTAATGGCCAATGTTCTTACCTTGACTAGGGAAAAGTGTACTTTGTATATTACCATATAATACAGGTCGCTTCATGACATGATAGAATTAAATATTTGAAAATAGAAATCAAAGTATGTTAATGCAAAAAAGCTTATAGTACAGTGGCCTTCCATGAAGACTATTTTTGGAAATTTACCACTGGAATGATTTGCTTGATAACCGAGCCAGTCCTTCCTGTAATACATTATCAAAATTAATCTTTTCTTGGTCTGAGAATGGACATTTTCTATGAGAAAATTGAAATTTTTCTTGAACAAATTTGAGCATTAAAGATTTACCTTTGGTGATTTCTCCACCTCAACAAGACACATGCGACAGTTTCCAGCGATTGATAATCGATCATGATAACAAAATCGTGGGATCTCCACACCTGCCTGTGAACATGCCTGAAATCAGTAGAAACATTTCTATACATATTCTTGTATATAAACACAAACATGATGTTATGCATGTGTGAGACGACAGTTAAGAAGTCTGGTTCGTATTTTAGTTAAATATTGGTCTTCAAGGGGCATAACTGCACCAAATATTAACCAAAATTTATTCAATTCAGATTTGGTCACAATATTCATAGTTTAAAGATGTTATGAGCACTAGATATCCGATCGCTCTGATTAACTTGAAAATCATAATACAGATTCTCCTTTACTAGAAGAACAACATGCTTTTTAAATTTTTTTAATCGGCCTAGCCAAAGCTGAGATAAGCATATAGCAACTACCTTTGACAACCAAACGTTTTTAGCTATCGCGCTAGAGTTGTGACGTTACACCGGGATGACACCAATTCCGATTATCTCGGGAGCAAAGCTAGGCTCTACTGCTGCGCGTATTAGGCACCTATGCACCAATTCTTTGACAATTCATTGTTCACACAGGGACACTACATTGTTCGAGATGCACAAAGGTTCAATAATATCGAAGTTGATGATATTTTTGGTGATTAAAATTTAAAGGAAAGACCTCATGGTCACAGTGCCTGACATCACAATTCTAACGTATAGGCCTGTTAGAGGTGACAGTAACATCGGATTTCGTGTACGTGAATTAGGCTATATTTAATCAAACCCACCCACACACTTCTTGGAATACAATTCTACAAATGCATATATATGTTATCTTTCTGGATTGACTGCAGAGATTTTGCATATATGATAGGCATGCGTGTACACAACTTTTTAAATGACAGTTAAGTAGGCCTCAGTGCACGTACGATCGCAATTTACCATTGTGTAGGCTTATGAATAAATTTATGATTGCACTATAGCAGTTACTCCAGTTATGTGTTTAAAGTTAACTAAAATGTTGGGTAAATATAAATCTAATCAAAACTAATGTATTTGCGTATAGTCTACATTGACATATTATTGACAGTACACGGTTTGTTTACAATTTAGGCAGTGGTCGAGGTGCGTAGCGAGGCTTTCACTGCCGTCCGCACGCTTATAGTACAACTTAAATAACATATACTGCTGAATGCTTTGAACATAATGGGGTTGGATTTCAACCCAAATTCTGTTCAAAATATTCAACATAGCGTTTCTTGTATCATGTTCATATGGTTCTAACTACCATATTTGTGTTTTTGCTTTGGAAGCATTTAAACTTATTTATGAGCTGCACTGTAAGTAAAGATGATACGCTAGCGACCTCTGAACATCTGTCAGTTCAGCTACCTATTTAAAATTTGTTCATCTGCTACAGTTTTGCATTTTCATAACATTGAAATATGAGTGTATACTACTTCCATACATGGAAGTAGTTGGTTTGAAAACGATATAGTTCATATGGTTGTCACAGGCGTGATTCCCCCCCCCCCCACACACACCAACGTACGTGTTGACCCGTACATGCCTCTACATTATTATTATACAAACACATTGCCAAAAGCTTATAGGTAAACAATTACATTCTAATCAGTAATCACGAGAAATTTCACATAGGACACACTGACACACTTATTGTAGATTCGTAATCGTCAGAAAAAGTTGTAACTGCACTCTGTAGTCTATACATTTAGATATGAATAATAGTACAATTATAGCCCTCGTCAACCTCTCCCACCAACCTCGATCATCACGCTCACATCCATCCATCCCAGACAGTACATAGTACACCCAGTCCTTTCAAGAATGGTAATGGATCCGCAATTAGGCCTACTAGACTACAGAGTATATGTCACATGCATTGAAATATTGCCGATTTTCAGCGCTGCCCATGGTTTACCGTAGTTACAGGCCTATTATTATGCGAATATAGCTATCCATGAAACCATTAAAAATGAGTAAATATCATAATAGATTTTAAAAAATCATGATTTTTTATTTCTTGAAGACTTAGCTTCAATCTGACATAATTTATGTTATGGTAGGTGAAGTCTATCCTGTTAAACGTACGTTTTAAAATATGTCACCTTTGTACTACAGAGAAGTATTGACCCAGCTTACAGCGCCGTTCCCGGTGTGACGTCACAGGGAGTGGTGATGTGATTCAGATTGAGGCGTCATTTAATCTCGTTATTTGGGCTGCCTAACATATTTTTCTCACTCAAAAGTGACGCTATTGTGTTTAAATAGTGTAGTAGACCATAAAATTAATTAAAACTCGTTATCGACCGCAAGTCCTCACAAGGCCTTTAAGTGTAGCTATATTCAATATAGAGTCCAATCAGTCTGACATAAGCTATTGAATAAAAGCCATCATCCGAAATCTTATATTTCCAGGGGCCATAATTCTGCCAAATATAGATGAAAATTAATGGAAATAATCTTAATCGTACATGTATATTAAACCTTTTTCCAAATTTCAGATAATATACATTCAATAATATAAATTATCAATATGGAATTAAGTACACACTTACATGCACATAAAACCGTATAATTTTACAATGTTCTGTCAAAAATAATCAACGCTACATGTACCAATAAAGGCCATGTTGGGGAGTAGACAAAAGTGGGCCTTATAGACAAGATGGTCTTTCTACAGAGGGTTAAATGTACTGTTTCCCTTGTTTAGCGCTTTAACACTCAAATTTATTCAAGAAAATTTCAATTTTCTCATAGAAAATGTCCATTTGCAGACAAAGAAGACTATCTAGAAAATTTACCACTGAAATGACTGGCTTGGTTATCGAGCCAGTCATTCCAGACGTAAATTTTCAAAAATAGTCTACTCTTGGTCTGCAAATGGACATTTCTCAAGACCACTGCTGAAGATGTTTTTGGCTGTTAAAGGATTAATGAGGCCATAAAACTGATATTTAACCTGTAAATTCTAGTGTTTCAATTTCAAGACAACTATATGAAAACGGTTGAATATTCTGAAATTAATTTCACTGGAAGATGCTTCCAGCCAAATTAGATTCAAAATATGCATGTAACAGAATACTTATAACATTTGCAAAGGAATTTGCCGTTTCCGGTCTGGAGAGGTTATATATAATCGATAAACGATAACGGAGTTATTATCTGGTACCAATTTTCAAGTTGGCCACCGGTGGCTGGCGGCCATCTTGGATATCTGATCATTGTCGATTTCGATAGGTTTCTTCCTCAGACCTAGTCCAACGACTCTATGAAGTTTCAAAGCGATCCGATAAATGGTAATTGAGTTATCATCTGGAAACCAATTTTCAAGATGGCCGTCGGTGGCTGGCGGCCATCTTGGACTTTGGATCATTGTCAACCCCATTAGATGCCTTCCCCAGAGGTAGTCGAACCACCCTATGAAGTTTCATAGCGATCCGATAAATGGTAACAGAGTTATCATCTGGAAACCAATTTTCATGATGGCCACCGGTGGCTGGCGGCCATCTTGGAGTTCATATCATTGTCAACCTCGATAGGTTTCTTCCGCATAGGTAGTCGAAACACCCTATAAGTTTCATAGCGATCCAATAAGCGATAACGGAGTTATCATCTGGAAACCAATTTTCAAGTTGGCCACCAGTGGCTATCTTGGATTTCGGATCATCGTCGATTTCGATAGGTTTCTTCCCAAGACCTAGTCCAACCACCCTATGAAGTTTCAATGCGATCAGACAAATGGTAACGGAGTTATCATCAGGAAACCACTCTGCCACCCGCACGCCCGGAGCCATTACATAAAAAATACTCTTCTCTTGGTCTGCAAATGGACATTTTCTATGAGAAAATTAAAGTTTTCTTAAACAAATTTGAGGGTAGCAGTAGCAGTGATAGTAGTAGAAGCAGCAGCAGTAATACATACTTGTAGCACTGTAGTGCCAGGTTCAACATAAACTGTCTTATCATCGATAAATACTTCCACTTTATTTGGATCAGGCTGAGGTACAACAGTAGTGGTGCTCCGAGCTGGCAATTAACACAAACATACATGTATACATGTAATGCAATGAGGTGGAAACGTGTACATGTATGTGAAGAAGGAACTAGAATACACAGTCGATCATTCGTTATTGCAAATCTATGTTCCCAAACTTTGTAAACATAATGCACACAAAAATTAGTTTGTCTTAATCTTTGGGGCCCCTGCGTAACTTCAAGTTACATATATAGTGGTCTTAGTGGATAGTATTGCAAACTATCAGTAAATAAATCGACCAAGCATAGAAAAGTTCAATCAAGCTTGCACTCAGATACAACGTCTCTTACCCCTGTAACACTCAAATCATCCCAAATCAGCTTCTGCAGCGGTCTTGAGAAATGTCCATTTGCAGACCAAGAAAAGACTATTTTTGAAAATTTACCACTGGATTGACTGGCTCGATAACCGAGCCAGTCATTCCAGTGCTAAACTTTCAAAAATAGTATTTTCTTGGTCTGCAAATTGACATTTTCTATGAGAAAATTTTAATTTTCTTGAACAAATTCGAGGGTGATAGGGGGGTAATTGATATAGGACAAAGGTCTTAAGAAAATGTTACGCAGGAAAATAAGGATGCAGTTTATTCACTTTGAATCCAGCTATGAGACAGCGTGGCATCAGCATCACAGAGCGTTTACTCTCCAAAAGGTCAACAGAGATCAGCCTGGCTTTGGTCATGACAACTTGCCACTCGGCAGTTCAGAGGAACCGGGTAGGAATTTCGGAAACTTTGTACACAGAGTACCAAGTTAAGCCATGCATATTTGGCTAAATTTTAACATACCACAGGATCTCAGCGTGAATGTGGGTTTCATACTTTGTCCCCAATCTGGATAAAAAGCAAGACGTGGATTCGGTCTAGATATAGATCTATGGATCTCTTGGAAACTATTCATTTAATCTGGCTCAAAGAAAGAGTGTGACCATAGTCCAGGGTTAGTACACTTTTTTGTTTGAATTTCCATGACTGTTCCTGACCAAAATTAACACATTCTATCATGCCCTCCAAGAATTACAATTTGTAATATCTAGGAAATGTGTGTTTATGCCATACCTACATAAATTACATAGTCGTTACATAGGCCTCTTCCGCTGGATAGGCTAGACAGCCTATAGTAGATATCGAGATAAATTGGCAACTAAATAAGAAATTTCTAACTGAAACAACCAGCAAAAATGTACCTAGTAAACTATCACGTTCACAACAATCATGATCCTGGATTTAAACAACAAGATAATGACCCATGAACTGGCAGTCTACGCCTAAAAGATAGCTGGAAACTCTGCGAAAGCAAATTAACAAAGAAAGAAGTTCTAGATTCCTACAATAACTATGTCAAAAATTTGCTCAGTGACATTAAAGTCTGTATGCAAACACAATTTTTCATGTAGGTGAGGCACAATCAAAATCGGTCACCCACATACATGTATAAATTGTGTGAGCAGAATTCTCGCAGATACTGAACTCTTCAAAGCTGAAGCACTTAACAACCAATTTACTAGTGTGTTCAACGGAACAACCTGCAGTGAAATACCATACACAATTCCTAAAACAAGCACCAGAAATGTTGTTGCAGTGCAACCATGAAGCTCAACTTTACAATGAACGACTTTGTATGATGCTAGAAATCAAGCATAAAATAACTATAGAGGTCTTATGAATATACCTTTTGATGCCACAGTGACTGTGTCATGCCATCTCATTATAAGGAAGGTTGTGTCCCTGTATGCTTAACCAACCATGAGATATAAACAGTTAAGTTGAGCTAAATGCAAAATATTAGTTTTGATAAAAAAAACTAGGTTTTAGCAAGCACAGTGATCATGACTAAAACTTTGTTCATAATCCAAAAATTCAAGAAAAATCTTTAGAACGTGACAAAAACTGGAGGCTGCAATATGTGATTGCTCTTATTTGTCCTGTTAGAGAAAACTTACCTGCCAAAATCCTGGCTGACCCACTGAGCACACTTCTTAACTGTGCTCTCAACATTCTGGCACTACTCGCTCATGTGGCTCCTACAAAGAAAGTATTTACCAGTATAAACATTAAGAAATTCTTCCACGATTAATGGATCCACTTATTATGTTAACCCTTACCATTCTGATGTCAAAATTTTAAAATTTCAAATTAAAATAAAAGATGAACTGGTGTTCCTTTTCCAACAAATTTGGTGGTAGACAGCAACATCAGGCCAAAATAAAAAAATAGTTTTGTTTCCTGTGAAGCTTCCGTGTGAAATTTTTCCTTGTTTTCACCTGGCCATGAATAAAAAAAAAAATTTCTACCCAGCATAAATGTTATAACATGAATACATTTGTCAAACTATACAAATTACAATGTTTTAATGCCATTTGCATGCAATGTGAATCCCGTTTGCTAATTGTGACATGAAAAACATGAGAAATTTGACAATTACAACCATATTTAATGGATATCTAGTCAAATATCTGGAAAACAAATATTTATGACCTCTTCAAAATAAATTAATAATTGAAATAATGATTTCCTCCCTCCCTACCGAAACCTTTTTCCCCCCACACGGTTTGCAGGAAACAAAAATCTTTTTCTTTTTTTGGATGACCTCATCCACCCAAATTGCTGAAAAATGTACACCAGTTTCTTTGCTATAGACACAGTAAATTGACAGGTTCAGACATGTATTACTCAAGCCGAAGTGTGTTCCTGGTACGGTTACCGTCAACAGCGCAGTTTAACATACACCGGGAACCGATCTGATGTTGCCGGCCATGAACTCTCACGCAATAACGGCAAGATTTTGCGAGCCTGCCGAGAATTCCTGTTTGATGACATTTTACACAAGCCGAAGTGTGTTCCTGGTACGGTTAAACACACAGTTTAGCTTACAACGGGAACCAAACGGCAAGATTTTGCGAGAATTTGTGTTTGATGACGATTTATGAGAAAATGTCTGCTGGGAGAATTGCAATTGCCGATATTTTAATTTTCCATACCTTTTCTATAGCGGTAACGCAAAATATTGATTTTCCATACTTTTGCAAGCCCTGGAAAAGGTTTTCTTAATTTTACATACTTTTTCCAGACTTCCATACCTGCGTACAAACCCTGTAATGGTACATGTATAGCGATGACACTGGTATTCAGTAAAATATATATAGGGAGATATGTGGTAGTGGACGGGCCGCAGGCCTCACAGAATTTTGAAA